>CM008342.1:22811340-22823453 GCA_002525835.2 Ipomoea batatas | reverse complement strand
TAAATAATAATTTTAGTGAACATGAAATCTTACCCTTGAAGACCAAACTCTCATCAACACTTAATTCTTCCACTAAAAATCCTAATAGATGATGATCTTGATGGTTTTCCCAAAATTCACCTTAAAATCCTAGGATCAAATCAACACCATAACAACAAATACTAAGAAACTAAACTTAGATTCAAGCTCTAGGAAGGAAGATGAAGCTTTCTACCGAATAAAATCGAAGACTTACCGAATAAATTGTAGAGATGAGAAGGATTTTGCTATGGTTTTCATGGAGGAAAAATGGAAGATGATCATCTATCTTTTTCTTTGTGATGTTTCGGCCAAAGTGAGGGGAAAGGAAAAACAAAGCTTATATATTATTTCTTATAAGATAGGGATGAAACATGTGGTAAAGGAAGTGACACTTGTCACATTCTTGTGGTTCCAAAAATAAAATCTTCCAACTTATCAGTTGTGGTCCAAACAGATAAGGTTTCGGAGGAAAATAATCCAGAAAGAATAATTTCCGAAACCACAAATTTATTCCAGACAAACCCTCAAAATTGGGCTAGGTTCGGTACACTGCGGAAATTCTTCGATGCTACGATCACAACAAATTTTCACCCTTATACTCCGTCCAATTTCAACTTAACTAAGCAGGAAGTTCATACTTAGTCCTAATATGCATAATCATCCATTTCCTAAGGAAATCCAAACTGAAAATTCGTCCTCAAAAATTTAACGGTTCGTGACCGGGACGAACGATCGCAACTTAATAACAACTATACTTCCTTATAAAAATTCCTTTGAAGTATCTGAAGATCATAACTTATGAATGTCAACGCCTTATGATAAAATAATAATATTAGGAAAATACGGGGTATTACAAACTTGCCCAAGATCAAAATCAAGAGCACAACAAAGTCAAGAATGTCGAGCTCTGAAGGATACACAGTCTGCAATATCAAGCTGAGAAGGCAACAAAGTCAAAAATTGGAGGCTACAAGTTTCAAGAATCAATCAAGCCGTAAAAGAAGACTTTGTGAGCAATTACAGAGGTAATTTGTAAAAAGTTACCAGCGACATTAAATGTGCAGATCAAATTGGAGATTTTTATCAGATCAAATTGGCAAGTTATCAGATCAACGGTATGGTCATTAAATGAGAAGGTATGGCCATCAAGATCAGATTGGAATGGCCAATCAGATCAAGTGAACGTTCAAAATTTGAATGTTCATAACGGGCAAATAATTCTTTGAATTATAAGAAGCCCAAGAAGACTTGAAGATATGTAGAGGAAAAGAGCACGAAATATACGGGAAAATACAGAGATAACAAACAAGTGGTATTGAGCGTGAATGTGATAAAATACAAAGTGCTGAGATATTGAGCTATACACGAGAGAATTCAAGTCTTAGAAAAAGAAATCTTTATTTCTTTAAAACAAAAGTTGTATCTCTACCGAGGGTAGAAAGGAGTGTAGCTGGGTGCGTAACACTCGGGTGAACTAAGTGCAGCTTTGTGCGTACCACTTAGTTGGGAACGTAGCTTTGTGCGTAGCGTTCGGGAACGTAGCTTTGTGCGTAGCGTTCGGGGAGCGTAGCTTTGTGCGTAGCGCTCGGGAGCTTAGCTTTGTGCGAAGAGCTCGTGGTTGAGTGTAGCTTTGTGCGTAGCACTCAGGAGTTTCACTATTGTATCTGGGTGATTGAAGATAGTGGAAACCTTCCTTGAAGCAAGGAAGAAGTGGACTAGGAGAATTACACCATCTCCGAACCACTATAAATCTCTGCCTCTCATTTACTTTACTGCACTTTACTTATTTGCATGTTTTAACATACTAACCCTGTACGTACTGTGTTGAGTATATCTTCTGGGTTTGTGTGTTCCCACGTTCGCATGTGGCTCAAACTTTGCATACTTGTTCTTTGAGTTGTTCTGAGTATTTCCATCGTTTTGCATGCGAGTTATCTCTTCAGTTTTACGTAGTTTCGTCCTATAGCACTTTACCGTACGATATTCCGCTGCGGATTTCAAGTTGAATTTATTCACTTGGAATCACTCTGGTTGAAGTGTTATAAAGTTTTTAATTGTTTGAAAAGTCTATTCACCCCCCCTCTAGACTTTTTCCACCCTATCGGGACCAACAATTACATAACCAAATTCATAGTCCCTTGTCCAAATCCAATACCTAGTATCATCACCCCATTCGATCCATAGCCTCCTTGCTTCAAACCAAAGCCTCTGCACAAAACAAAAAGGTTAATGTTACGTTGTTTACATGTGATCCAAATCTAATGACGAAATTAAATTGATTTTCACTTTTATTAGTTTAAGTTATAAAGCATTTACATTTATTCTAAGATATTTAATTAAAATGCTAAGAAGTTTGGTGAAATTTGTATAGTGTAATAATATTTCAAATAAATCAAAATCAAGTATAATATAATAAACTAAATATAAAGCTTTAAAGCGGCATTAAATGCTGCTAACAACGGTTACATACATTGATTCAAGGGGTACACAAGGAAGAGCCAACTTACAGTAGTTAAACCATGGCGAACACATTCAACTTCACTGCAGGTTTGTTCATTAGAATCTTCTTCTTCTATAGCATGGTCCTTGTCTAGTATTTAATCACAAAAATCAATTATCGTAAGATAGAACATGTACTAATTGAAGTTTAATTGATATAGAAAAAATAAATTAGTTGAGACACAAACCTAATCGAGTATTGGAGTCAATTACATCTAACATATCATTTCCGTAGTTGTCATGTTGCTCTTCTTTAATCCTCTGAGCAGAACCCACAAGGGAAGCGTAGCAATACTCCAACTTAATTAACCGGAGTGTGATGGCATCTTCAATCCACTCTGGCATCTCTTTCAACTCAAAGCAATTTCTTAAGAGTAAGCGTTCGAGTTTTGGGAAAGGAGGGTCAACATTTGCCTTCCATTCCTTCAAATTTGTAAGATAAATGAGCAAAACTTTTATCTGTGGGAAGCCACCTTCTTCATTTAGTTCCCACTCTGATCCCACGCAGGCAAAGTTTCTGAGTTTAAGCACCTCAAGATTGGGTAGCACACTAATGCAATTCATGTCCTCCCATGGTATAAGAGTTCTCACAAATGTCAATTTCTTAAGGTTTTGTGGGTAGATAGTAGCCTGTGGACGTAGGTGTGAAGCTGGATGGTAAGAGCCCTGAACTTTTAGCTTCTCAAGATGACTTAAAAAAGACAGATTATTTAAGCCCTCCTGAGGCGAGCGGCTTCGTCTCCTGCAATTATTCCCAACTTTTTAACATTCGGGATTCTCAGAAACACTTCCATTGTGCACTCTGAGGCAGACAACCAATAAAGTGTCTGCAGATTCTGTTGAACCACTTTTGGAAGATCTATAGAAACCTGGTGGTACAATTCCAGATGCCTTAATTGTGGCAATTCACAAATTCCATCAGGCAACTTGCGGGAACCTGATAATTAGTGTCTGTAGGTTCAAATTCTTCCACAAAGGTATATGGTTTAGAAGCTAACTTGAGGCTAATGCTAGGTATCTTAGGAAAACAAGATCTGTAATATCTGGAGGCATACCTGATGCAAAGTTAATCTTGCTCAAGTCTAACACTCTTAACTTCTTAAAAGAGTTGGCTAGCAAATACCATTCACGATCACAATTTGAAGCCATATTAAAACATAAAATGGAACGACATTTCGTGGAAGCAATGACCAAATGAAAAGCTGGAATTTCTACTTTAAGGCTTAACCAACTGCTACCACCCAATCGAATAAAGCGACCAATTAAAACGATCGCTACTACCCGTAGTTTCAAGGTACAAAAGGTTCTCAATTTTAGCCTTGCTTATGCACAAATCATGTAATAGATCATACATCTTACAAGTTTTTATTTTCCATCAAAGCTTCTCCTATGAACCATAATTAGACTTCTATCAATAAGATCTTGCAAATAATCTCTACCTATTTCTTCTGACCTCTTACTATGACTCATGGTCCCTACAAATTCCTCTGCAATCCATAACGAACCTAATAAGCTTTTTAATTGGAATCTCACAATCTTCATGAAAAAGTCCCAAATACAAAAAGCAACCCTTCAAATTGCTAGGCAAACTGTTGTAACTCAAGTTGAATATTCTTGAAAATTGTTCAGAAAGATTTAAAGTCAGCAATGAATTTATTGTTCTTTCAACTTTTTCCCATTCATCTACTGACTTGATAGTAGAGAGAAGCCCTGCTAACACCACAATTGTAAGTGGTAAACCCTGACATTTCTGAACAATGTTCTTCCCTATTGTTTCAAATTCATTGTTCAGAAATTCTTTAGCCAAAAACTTCTGGTAAAATAAATCCCAACCTTTACATGGATTTAAGAAACACATGTTATAACAATACTTACCAGAGTTGGCATACTCATGAGCTATCTCTCTATCCTAAGTGGTCAATAAAATTCGGCTCCCATTTCCATCATTTGGAAACTGTAACACCCCGTGTTTTCCTACTACTATTTTAGAAATAAATAAGGGGTTATTTTCTTATTAAGTAATTATTTAAATAATTATAAGTATAATTATTTCCTATGGGCTTGAGATCATATATTTCCATATAATTTATTATTATGTTAATACTAGAAGTTCATAGCCCAATATCTCTATTGATATATATATATATATATATATATATATATATATATATATATATATATATATATATATATATATATTATATCATATAAATTATTATTATAGAGCCCAATGGAGATATGTACACATGTATATATGTATTTTAATCTTGATCCAAATCACTCTCAAGCCCAAGGCAAATGACCCAATTGCGATATCTACCCTAGCCATAAATAGAAGTTTCTAAATATGGTAGCTTATGGGATCAGCAGCCAAAAGAATCTCTTCTTCATCTATTTTCTCATTGTGCTCGTCTCTCCCTCTCGCTCGACTAAACCGACGGCCAGCAGCGATGAACAAATCCGGCCAACAACCAAGCAAACATCGACGAGCAGCAACCATCAGCTTCCTCCATCTCTCGCTTCTTGATCGGCGGCAGCACCAGTGAAGCAGAACAACGGCAAGCTCCTCCTCTGTTTCCGGCGGTGCAAGGTGACGACGGTAGTGGCAGAATCGTGTTCGACGGCGGTCTTCGATCCCCCTCCTCCGGCGATCTCCTCCCTCATCTTCACTTTTCTCCGCGACGTAGCAGCAGCTTGGCGTAGCGGCTTCGCGAACCTGCGGTGGAAGCTCACGGAGGTCTCTCTTCCGTTCACAGCGAGCGTGGCGGGTCGGTGCGGAGCAGCGGGCGGCTTCGGCGGTGCATCCTTCTCCGTTACAGCGTGAAGGTGGCAGCAACGGCGTGGGTTAAACTCCTCTTCCGGTGGCTCAACGGCGAGGCTCGGATGGCGTGAGCAGCTCCTCGACGTCTTTCCTCCCCTGTTCTGAGTGAGTAGTGTTGCGGCGGTAGCAGGTGGCGGGGGTGGTGTTTCTGTGAGAAGCCGCCGCGGGTGTTCTCCTTCCGGTGGGTAGCTATGGCGACGACGAATAACCACTAAAGACCTCCGTCTTCTTCTCCGTCTTCTTCCCCGACGTGCCTTCGGAACCGATTCATGAGGTAGCGTCGTTCTTTGCATGAGAAGCAGCAGCGGATCCCGGGTGGTCACTTCTCCCTTCGGTGCGACGTAGTAACAACAAGAGATCGTGTGGCGTGGTGGTTTAGCTTTCATACTTTGAGTCAAAGGGCGTGGGTTCGAATCCCTGAAGGCGCATGAACTAGCATATTGGTTCTTTTAAGGTAATATTATGCTTTATTATTAAGCTTATAGTTTTAGTACTAGTTATTGTATTATAGCTTAAGTATAGCTTAGTATTATTGGTCATAACCTTGTTTTTTTTGGTATTTGTTGTTTTAAGCTTTTAGGTTATTATGGTTTAGTGCATTAGTTGTTATTAGTTCACAATAATGATCATGTTATGTTATCCTTTAGGCTTGGACTATTGGTTAAATAGGAACCTTGATGTTATTGTTAGTAGTAGTTAGTAACCATATTAGATTATATTAATCTTCAGGTTCACGTTTATGAACCGAGCTTAGAGTTGGTGTTGCCTTGGATTGGTACGCTTCAAAAGGTAACCACTATGTCCATCAAAATCTATTTTTACACTCTCATTCTATATGATATTATTTGGTGTTGGAAATCCTGAAATTTCTTGGTTATTAGGCCTATTCTTGGTTGTGTTTGATGGATTTCATGATCTTGTGTCTTGATCTTTTGCCTAATGTTGTTATGAACATTTATTGGTTGGATTTCCATAATTTTTGGCCTCTGATTAGATGAAATATTGGTGTATTGTGATCTGATTGTGTATTCTGGAATAGTCCATCGAGTCTGAGCAAAATCTGGGAGTTGGGGGTGTGGGTTTGACCTTGCGGAGGGCCTCAACGGAATAATGTAACCCGTTGGAGTGCTCCGCAAGGCCAAGGCGGTGGAGTTGGACGGTTGGGAATGTTCCGTTGAGGAGGACCGCCTCCTCCTTGCGGAGGAATGCGGCGGTGGTCAGGGTTCCGCTGATGAGTTCCGCAAGGTCTCTGGGAATATGATTCCAGAGACTGTTTTGGTTGTTGTTGTCTGATTGTTTCCCCTTTTGTTCTGAATATTGTTGGAGTGTTTTGTTGGGTATTTTACCATGTCTTTGGAGTATTTATTCATGCCTTTTGTTGGGTATTTTACCATGCCTTTGGAGTATTGATTCATGTCTTTTGGTTCCTCTTTTGTACTCATGCTTTGTTGATTCCTTGAATTCATTACCTGGGAGTTGGTTTGTGTTCATAGTTGAGATGAACACTTTGTTTGGTCGTTTTGGGCTGAGTTGGAGTATGAGTATGTGGTGGTGGATTCTTGGGTATCTTTTGGAGGTTGATGGGTGAACTAACTGTGCTACTATTGACTATATTTGGACTTCGGTCCCTGTGATTGGGTTTTTACCCCTGTGATTGGACTTTGGTCCTTGTGATTGGACTCCGGTCCATGTGATTGGACTTCGGTCCCTGTGATTGAGCTTTTGCCCCTGTGATTGGACTTCGGTCCCTGTGATTGGGTTTTTACCCCTGCGTACCTAACTTCTAACTGTGGTTGGGCTTTGGTATGATGGTTGGTATGAGGGTTTGGAGGTTGGAGTTGGGAGTTCTTCCTTGGTTTATGTATTCGTGAGTTCCTTGTGATTATTCGGTTGATTCGTATTTCGGTTGATATCTCGTTGTTCTTTGTTATGGTTGGTTGGTTCCTTTATGGTTGTTGTTCAGTTGGTATGTTGTTTATGGATTCGTTGTCATACATTCGTTTTGAATATTGGTTTCATTTGGAAAAGTCTTGGTTTGTGATTCGTTCAGTTTATCATTGTTGAGTATCCGTTTTGAAATTAAAGAACAGTTTGTTGGTGTTTATATTCTATATGGGTGTGTAAACCTATTTACAAGCTTATGTATATCTATACTTCCTTGCGGGTGTGAATGGTGGTTACTTAGCAGTCTTTTGCTAATGATTCTTTGTGTGTTTTCCAGGTTTGCTTTAAAGTCTATGCGCGAGCGCGATAGTGTATACCTATCTGAGGATGCGTAGACTAGATGTTATGTTCTTAGACTTGTGTTTTGGGCCTGTGTGCCATTTTGAGATTTCATATACTCTGGTTTAGATGTTGGATGTTTGGAGACATGACTTGAGGATTCTTATCTATGCATTACAGTTCAGTTCTTATGGTTAGCCTGTGCATCTAGGCGGTGTTTCTTACCTAGATGTGGCATGATGCCCCTTAGGTTTTAAATTCGCTAGCGCTATGTTATGGTTTATGGTTGAGATAGGCAGCTGTTGTATTAAGTTTTATCTATCTCAGCTTGTGAAAGGTTGGGGTGTCACATAAACCATCTTTGGATAACATCCCATGGTTCAGTAGTCCATATGTGATAAGCCTCCGAGATACCATTAAATCAAGCTCATATTAGGGTGTTTTGTCACGTCTATAGCATCATTACTTGGTGAATTGTGCTCATAAATGCTTGAAAATCACTAACCAACATACGAAAACTACTTTTAGCCTAAAGGAGGTGAAATAGGAGCCCCGAGAGCAAATAGGAGCAAAAGTTAAGCTTAAAGAGCAAACCAGGCAAGATCGGAGCCCCGGAGGACACAACAGGATGGCCACACGCGTGAACCCCGGAGGACACAACAGGATGGCCACACGCGTGTGAGCGTGCGTAGAAATAATCCAGTAGCCTCCCACGCACACTCACACGCGTGTGAGCAGGTGTGGAGACTGCATTGCGCGAATTTTGACTAGGGTTGCTATTTCGGAGACTAATTAAACCCCTTTGATATATTTTCAGAGGAGGTTCCCAGAAATTTAGTTTTCCTTTCTTTAGTTTTTCTTTTGGAGAACTTTCTCCATTTTTCTTAGTTTAGATAAATTTCCATTGTAGAAGACTACAAAGCTTGGATTGAATGATCACTTCACTCTAGGTGATCTCTATTTCATTTATATTATATTTTGTTATCTTATTCTTGGATTGAATTAGCTTTTGTCTTGAATTTCATATCATGAGTGGCTAGTTTAATCTAGGGATTTGGATTGTGTGATTGTATGATGCTAGTGTGATGATCTTATCTCTATTTTGGATCTAAATGCTTAAATTGTTGGATTATCTATTCTTGTCTATTGATTGTTGTTTTGATGAGATCTTGTATGGATTTGGCCAATCTAGATGAGAGATTGAGCTCTTGACTCTTTCATGTCTTTGATTAGAGTTAGGATTTGAAGCTTGACACAATCATAGTTCCTATGGACTTCTTAAGAATAGTAGGATATGTGTAGCTTAAGTGTTTGATAAAATTCCTCTTAGAGCTTTGGATGCTTGAAGGCACTCCTAAGTCAAAGAAGCCTTAGTACACAAAGGTGGAAAAGGACTAAGACAACACACTCTTGAATAGCCAACATCCTTGCATTATTTATCCATTACCTTAGTCACACCAAGATGCAACATACATGAACACTATCCAATCCCTACCCCCTTTTACATATTTGCAAACTCCTTTACTTTACTACTCTCTTACAATCAAACCAAACCTTATGAACTCCTTTTACTCACGATCCACCATCCACCACACTCGAATTCCATGCATGACTCAATCCAGTAAACTCCCGAACACTTGACACACCTCCACGTCTCTCCTTCGAGACCGACACTCGGGGAGTCACTGACTTTCCGTTTTAACATACAAATATCTTTTGACATTTCACCCTATGCACGCAAGTGTTGTCAAAATGGCGCCGTTGCCGGGGAAGGCAATAGGTTGTCATATGTTTTTGTTTAGTTTGATTGAATGAATGCTAGATTTGAGCATTGTTAATCCATACCACTTTCTTTTGTTTAATTTTTATTTCAATTGTTTTTGCTACTTACCCAATTGCTACTTCTAGTCAATTGTGGAATTTCTGTTTCATTGATAATCTTACTAGGTGAATGCACACGCGAGCAAAAGGAAATCAAGGCTTACTACCCTACATTCCTGAAATCAATAGAGCAACTACAAGGAAAAATACCCAAAGATCACAAATGGCTTCATCAAGTGCAACAAGAAATCCACAAGGAAGAGGAACAAATGTACCAAATCCACCCCCAGTTCCAATTGTTCCACAAGCACCAATTAACCATGAAGAACCAATTCTTGAAGAACCACAAGCTAACAGAGCAAATCATCAAGAGAACATTCGTGAAGAAGAATACTATGGAATCCCTTAGGAACCGCAAAGATCAATTGCAGATTACATGACCCCTGATTTTAACATGCATAATTCGATCTATATATGTACCGCCGATGGAAAACGTCAACTTTCACGTGCATCCAACTATTCTCACACTGGTTCAGAACAGTCAATACTCGGGATTACCATCTGAAGATCCCAATGCACACATAACAAGGTTTATACGAGCATGTGGGATGTACAAGCAAGAAGGCGTTAGTGAGGAGATAGTTCGACTTAAATTATTCCCATTTTCAATTATAGGAGAGACAACACGATGGTTGGATAGCCAAGACGACAATCACTTCCGATCGTGGCAACAGTTGCATCGTGAATTCATGAACGAGTTCTTTCCCATCACAAAGACTATGAGGATTCGAAGGCTAATACAAGAATTCAAGCAAGGAAGGCTTGAAAGTCTGGGAGAGGCTTGGCGACGATTCAAGGTTCTTAAAAGACAATGCCCACAAGATCTGATGCACCCATGGGACATGATTAGCTCATTCTACAGAGGGCTAACAGACGATGGAAAAATGTTGCTTGACTCATCCTCCAGCGGTGCCTTTGTCTCCCTAGCTTTACCAGAAGCTGAAGAACTAATTGAAAGAATATCAAAGAATACATCCTGTTGGTACGACCGACGAGGAGATCACGGGGGCATATATGAAGTTGATAATCGTGTGGCGAGCGAGGCAAAAATATAGGCAATGAATCACGAAATCAAAAAGCTACAGGCTATGGTAGAAAAAATGGAAGGAAAACCCAAGCCTTGCATGGCTTTGGCACTTTACTGTAAAATCTGTGGAGGACCTCATGATACCAATATTTGCACTTCTCCGTCTGCATCTGAGCAAGTTGAGGCTGTAGATTACCAAAGGAACTCCAACTTCAATGCTTATGGACAGAATCAAAGATCGAACAATAATTGGAAGCAGGGAGAGGGTTGGAACAATAGCAACAATGATGGATATCAAGCGAGAGGACAATACAACTATGAAAACAAGCCTGGATATGGACAAAATGATAAGAACAGATTGATGTACAATCAAAACCAAGAAAATGGAAATCAAATGACCCAATTCAGGCCACAATACAATTCTCGACTTGACTTTACTCAACAGAGAAGGGATGACATCCGTGAAGTAGATGAAAGACTTACAAGGACGATCATGGAACTCAAAAATGATCGGGCAAATCTAAAACAAGAGATTACTCAAGAGATTCGAAAAGAAATTTCTAGTCTTAGACAAGAGTCCAAGGCTACACTAAAGACAATTGAGAATCAAATCTCTCAAATGTTTAAGATGATGTCGGATAGACACTACGGACAACTCCAAAGTAACACTGAGAACAATCCAAAGGAGAGAGTCAATGCTATTGATGCCAAGGAAGAAGAACATGGAAAATGTGACCCGATGGATGCTATTTGCGGAATATGCCAATGTAAGGTAGAAGATAAGAGAAACGAGATTACCTCTTGTAGTCCCGATCTCGAATTAAAGAATGCGAGCGGTTCGTGCACAATCTCAATGAAGGAAAACAAGGAGAAAACCACTTCGGAAGTATGCCCAAAAGAAAAAGAGCTACCACGAGAAAAAAAATCAAAAGTTCAAAAGAGAAAGAAGCGGCACGAGAAGGTATAATTAATGCTTTTATCCGAAAATTTTTCAATAACAAGGAATGCCGTGAGTTATTTGAAGATGACAATTGTGATAATTTTACTTGCTTAAGCCAAGAATCTTTGGCTTGTTTGACTGAGGGTTACCCTAGAAAGAAGGGCAACCCTGGAGCTTTGTTAATTCCTTGTTCTATACAGAACATGGAACCTCAAAATGCTCTTGCCGATCTTGGAGCTTCTATTAATGTCATGTCTTCAAATCTTTTTGAAAAATTGAACTTACCAAGTTTGAAACCAACAAGGCTGTAACACCCCGGATCTACCTGACCGTACATCCGGAGAGTCACCGCCACACCTAGACTAAACCCAGCCAAGACCAGACAGAGTTCACTCTAGGTGCACAGGCTAAAGAAGAAAACCTCACACATACACACACTCTACTCGACATAGCCATGTATATACCTTGCAGCAGGAAGAAACAAAAAGTAGCTATACTAGCCACGAATATTTATATATATAAGAGTTTCTTACAGCCCATTAACAAAGAGTTTGGACTATTCCCGTTCTTACTAGCCATGTTAGTACTATCATGGCTACAAAAGATATGTACACAAAGGACAGATTTGACTTTTCTCTTGAGGCATAACGGATTAACGAAGGCAGGAGACCAAAATGGGTACCACTGATTGAACAGGGATA
>CM008342.1:22797810-22810067 GCA_002525835.2 Ipomoea batatas | reverse complement strand
CCTGAATGTCATAACTTAAAGACCTATTTTCCGAACCTCAAACTTATCGGAAAATATGAGGGGTTACAAAGGCTGACTCTACGTTTAGCTGACGGAACCACACGGTATCCTGAAGGCTTAGCGGAAGATGTTTTAGTAAGAGTAGGAAAATTTCTTGTGCCTGTCGACTTTGTTGTTTGCAAGATGGGTGATAATGAGCCCCATGGATCCTTAATTCTTGGAAGACCATTTTTCGCTACGTGTCGTGCACGCATAGATGTTAGTTCAGGTGAAATAACCCTGAGATTTGATGGACAAGCCACGAATGATGAGAATGAAAGAATGAAAGAAGAAGATGATAATGTAAGGGCGACGGTCAAAACAAGAATGAAATCAAAACCGAAGTGGAAGAATGATAAGCTTACATGGAAGAATACGTGGGTACCAAAATGCTTCTTACCCACTACCAAGGAGTATGGTTGATTCTTGAACAAGGTATCATGCGTCTAGCCAATGACGTAAATTGTGGCGCTTCTTGGGAGGCAACCCAAGGTTTAATAAAATGTTTTTACATTCCTTTTATGTTTTTGTTCTAATGTTTTTGTTACAATTCCAATGGTACCATGTTTTTGAGGACTAACTTGTAGGATTCGAGACTAAAAATTGCTTTGGAAAGGCCTAATTCGGGCATAGGTATGAAGGGAAAGACCAAAACCGGAAGAAAATAGTGCACCGAGCTGACACGCAGGATCACACATGTGTAGCCGTGCGTGGGAACGAGGCAGTAAGCCCCCACGCACGCTCACAAGCATATAGCCGTGCGTAGGAGCGAGGCAGTAAGCTCCCACGCACGCACACACGCATGTCGCCGGCGTGAAGGCATCCCCACGAGATATAACCCCCCATTCGGCCTTCCACGCCATTTTTGCTTCTCAACCCTATTTTTTCTTCTCTTCTCCACGCAAGGTGCAATCCATACTCAAGGTTTGAACATATATCTGATTTTTACTTCAAGAAGGATTAAAACATCAACATCAAGGTAATTTCTTATATTTTAACCATTTATTCTTGAAAATCCATGAGTTTGTAAGAGCTTGAATGAGAAATTTTATTCTACATTACCTTGCATGATTTTGTATAATTTGAATGTTTAAATTGGTTTATAATGCTTCATAGAACTATCCTTTAATGTTTTCTTTCATTATTGATGATTGCATTGATGGATTGACATTTATATTTGAGCTTCAAATGTGAACACCATTGTTGAACAAATGGGTTTGTTAAATTTCTTGTTCAAATTGTGAAATTGATGTTTGAATTGATAAGTAAACTTGTTATAGAACTATTATATGCCATCAATTTGACTTTCCACATGCTACATTACCCAAATTGAATTTTCAATTTCAAACCCTAATTTTTGAATTTGGGGAAGAAGATGAAGTTGACTTTTTGAATTTCTTGACTTCTTATTTGACTATCAAATTGAATTATCCTATGATGAAATTATGCATGCGTGTGATAATGGAATGATATTGTTGATATTCTTATGTTAGAATTGTTCAAAATATAGGGGAAACTATGGCGAAATTTTTGAAAATCCTTAACCCTATATGTTTGAAATCCATTATCTTGACAAGGAATTTTACATGAATCCAATGGTGTCTTATTTGAAAGATATTTATCCAAGACCAATTACCATGAATGATAATTTCTAAAAATTTTGTAGGATGGGACGAGCTAAAGAGATTGCAAAGAAAACCAAATATGATCACAGTGAATCCAGCAGGTCGCGAGCACGACCGCAAGCTGCAGTTCAACAAGCTCCCCAGGAGTGAGGTGCAATGTCGCTTAGGCACTTGACACCCCTTCAACTAACCTCGGTGGATAATTATAAGGGAAAGCAGCTTTCAATCGGCCGTCACTTTGATGACAATGTTTTAATAGAGTTTAGTTGCTTGGATGAGGTAAATAGACTGATAAGGCACCGACAGCTCCGTCGTCTATTCGAGTGGAGAGGACCTACATTTGCGCCAGTCACGTATGAATTTTTGGCGACATTGGAAATCCGAAAAGAAATTAACAATGCAAGAGAGTCCGTTTCCTTCAGACTGTTTGGCAACCACTATAGTATGTCAGTTAACACTTTAGGTGTTACGCTTGGATTCCACACCAACGAGAGCATCTCTATGCCATATTTCAGAGAGCTTAAGGAAGACTTTGATTCAGAAGCTGTTGCTATTCAGTATTGGAGAAGCATCACCAATAATGCTGATATGATTTCATTTGTGCATAATTATCTTAGTGTTTTAGATCATATTTGGAGCTTAAATGTATTAATTTGCCTTCTTCAATTCATGTTTCCTTGCTTTCTAGTGTAGACTTGGTTCATTCTTGATTTTGGTGCGTTTAAAGCGTTTGTTAGTATTTTGAAGCCATTCTAGATCAAACGCAAAGCAAAGAAACATTTGAGTACATGATTTGGAGTCAAAACAAACGAAGAATGCTGAATTTAAAGCTGGACTGGTCCGGAATACCGCCCATCGTGACGAAACACTTCAAATTCGTGAAGATTTGAGCCAACACAGGCTCGACGCGTCGAGAAGATTCCGTAGGATTTCCTAGAAAATTGTCGAAGGCTCGACGCGTCGAGCCCTGTTCTCAACGCGTCGAGAATCTGTGACTGTGCAGAACTCTGCTGCGCGGAAAAGCCTATTTTGCCCCTATTTTGTGCTCCCACTATATAAAGCTCATTTTCCAAGAACCCTAGAACGAAGCTGCATTTGAGGAGGCAAAAAGGAGTGAGTGAAAGGTGTCTTCCTCTCCAAGGAGTCAAGGAGGGATCCACCACTTTTGGAGAAGATCTTCACCTTCAAGGAGCTACAAAGGCTTAGGGAGGAAGAAGGAAGACTTGGAAAGCTATATTCGGGAGAATTTCCTTTCCTTTCCTTTACTTTCTTTGTCTTTGTAAACTCTTCTTTATTTGTGCTTTGAATTCTATCCTAGCCATGATTGGCTAAAGTAATCTTGGGATTTTTGGGTGAAAGTTGTTTATGAACCTATTTGCCTTGTTCTTCATGATTAATGATATGTTTATATTTGGGGTTTCTACTTATGATGCAATTGTGATTTCTATTGTCATGCTTGTGATTAAAGGCCTAAATTACTTGTATCTTGCTATAGTTGTGTCTTGATGGGAATTAGGGCATATACTAGAGCACTCACTTTTGCACTTGACTTTTGCACCTTGGGATAGGGCACACTTGTTAAGGAATTTTATCTTGGTTGCTTGTTCTTGATTAGTTCTTTATTGTGGGTTTGAATTATGGGAGTAATTCCTTCCCCTTATGAATGCAATCATCCACATTTGTTAGAACCCGAATTACATATCTCACCTTAGTTTGGCATTAGGAGATTAAACACTTAAACCCGGAAATCGCATCTCTCTCTCTTTGTTTCCATCAATTAAGCTTTCTTATTTCTTGTTTATTACAATATATCCTATCGTTCAAACACCAATTTCGTTAGGATTAGCTTCACATGAGTATACTAGTAATTAGTGCTCGATGCGCCCCACTTCCCTGTGGATCGATACCCCGGAATACTCCGGGTATTTGAATTGTTATGAAAATATGCTGCAATCAAATTGGCGACGTTGCCGGGGAAGTGGCGTTTAAGTATTGACATTAGTGAAAGTTTTATTCTAGGTGTCTAATCCATTATTTTTCTTTACTTACCCGTAACAAATTTTCTTTTGTTTAGTTGTGATCTTGTGTTCTAGGTACTTGTTGCATGCAAACACGTTCATTGGGGAAAGAAGGATTATTGCCTTTGGACCTTGAAATTGAAAAGAGAGCAAAGTACCTTAGAAAGCAACGAAAGATGGCACAAGCTCAAGGAAATATCAATTTGAACCTTGGTGGAAATGGAAACGGTGATGGGAATTGAAAGGAGTTAATCAACCCCCACCGGCTAGGAGAGCTATGTCCGATTATATTGCACCCGATTTAGAAGAACGTGATAGTATTAACATTCCAGGTGTGGACGCCAACAATTTTGAAATCAAACCGGCTATAATACAAATGGTTTCATCGGATCAATTCGGAGGATCACCCATGGAAGATCCAAATGCTCATATTACTAAGTTCCTCCGGATTTGTAGCACTTTTAAGATGAACGGAGTTCCTGCTGAAGCGATCAAACTCCGACTCTTTCCTTTTTCGGTGAAGGATAAAGCTCACAGTTGGCTCATCTCATTTCCCGCAAATTATTTTGATAGTTGGGATCAACTCCATAGGGAGTTTTTGAAGAGGTTCTATCTGAATTCAAAGACCCAAAGGATGAGGAGAGCTATACAAAACTTCAAGCAAATTCAAAATGAATCTCTGGCTGAGTCGTGGGAGAGATTTAAGGAATTACGAAGACAATGCCCTCATCATGGCATTCAAGGATGGGACTTAATGATGGCTTTCTACGAAGGTTTACTTGACAATTCAAAGATTTTAGTTGATGCTTCATCGGGAGGTTCATTCACAGTTCTTGAACCCGTTCAAGCCGAGGAGTTGTTAGAAAAAATTGCAATGAACGGTTCTACTTGGTACTCCGATAGATCTTGACAAAGATTGGGAGGAGGTATTCATGATGTAGAGCAAATATCCGCTTTATCGGCTAAAGTGGATAATGTTGCAACAATGGTGCAAAAGCTAGCTCAAATCACTCTTCAAAATCGAAATGTGAGCTATGTTTCTACTCCTTCCTCTCCCTCAAGACAAGTGATGATTTGTGATCTTTGCGGTGGAGGGCACAACTTGGGTGAATGCCTTAATGATGATATACGAGTTCTCAATCTTCTATGGAGCATGTTGACTTGGTAGGATATGGTAGGCAACAACAATCATTCCAACCGCAAGGGGCCTACAATCCTAATGCACCAAGAAACCATCCCGGTTTCTCATGGAGTAACCCAAATGGGGCGGCAAATCCCCAAAGTTATGGCAATAGAAACTCACCTCCGGGATTCCAAGGTCAACAAAATTATAGAGGAGCCCCACCACAACAATTTGGGCCAACTCAAGGATTTCAACCCCAAGCTCCGACTATTCAACCAAGGCCACCATTACCTACTTTGGAAGCTCCACCTCCACCAAATTGGGAAGCTATGATGCAAATGATGCTTAAATCTCAATTGCAAAGTGAGGAGAGATACAAACAAGTGTCCGAAAAGATAGATCAATTGAGTGCTCACAACAAGATGCTAGAAAGACAAATTGCAAATCAAGCTTCTACTTCTAGTACCAAGGTCACCGGGAAGTTGCCCGCTTGTCCCGAGAATCCAAGAGAGCATGTCAATGCTATTGTAACAAGAAGTGGCAAGAAGCTTGAAGAACCACCTCTTCCAGTTGATAAACCAAAGCCGAGTAATATCATTGATGTTGAGATTGAAGAGAAACTTGAAGAAGAAGAAGCTAACCATCCCGTTTTGAATGCGAGCCCTCAAAGTCATGAAAAAAGATGAAAAAGAGAAGCCCGAGAGAAAATATGTGCCACCACTTCCATTCCCTCAAAAATTTCAAAAGCAAGCCAAGGATAGTAGATGGAAAAAATTCTTGGATATTGTTGAAAATTTGAAAGTCTCTATCCCGTTGCTCGATTTGCTCACCCAAACACCTTCTTATGGGAAGTTTTTAAGGGAGATTATATCTAAAAAGAGAAAGTTCGGTGATCAAGAAATGATTGCAATGACACAAGAGTATCGGGCCTTAACACGTGAAGAGGGAAGGTTTCCAACAAAGCATAGAGATCCGGGAAGATTTACAATTCCATGTGTTATTGGTGGCTCCACGATCAATAGATCACTTTGTGACTTAGGAGCGAGTGTTAATGTAATTCCTTTATCTCTTTGCAAGAAGCTCAATTTGGGAGAGCCACGACCGGTCGAATGCACACTTCAATTTGCCGACCGGTCAACCAAAAATCCTATTGGAATTGTTGAGGATGTTCTCGTTCGTGTTGACAAGTATTTTGTGCCTTGTGATTTCGTGGTAATGGATATTCGAGAAGATCCCTACACTCCAATCATTTTAGGGAGACCTTTCTTGGCCACAACGAGGGCAATAATTGATGCACGGAAAGGATCAATGATCTTTGATTTTGGAGAAGAGAAAGTGGCATTCAATGTTCTTGAAGATCCTAATTCTCGTGTTATTGAAAGGTGTTATAGGGCCGATGTTATGTGTAGCAAGACTCGTGATGGAGATGCTAATTTTACACATGTGGAGAAAGTCGACAAAGGATGTCTTTTGGGATTCAAAGCTTGTGATAGGAACTTCAATGAGGCCACAGATGGTGGTAGCCTCACGGATCAACCCGGATGAACTTTGAAAAAGGGGTCGAGCTTATGACCTTAAACAAACGCTTCTTGGGAGGCAACCCAAGTCCTTTTAATTTCTTGCATTTTTAATTTTTGCTAGTTTAATTTGCATGATGGATTTTGAATAACGAGTTTGGGTGTTACTTGCTTTATTTTGAAATTGCATGATGATATATGATTTTTCGAAAATTTTGAGCTTAATTTCTTATGTTGATATAATTTTGGAGTTGAATTTTTTATCTTTGAGTGTTGTTTTCGGTGTTGGAAGATAGCTAGGTGTTTTATAGTTGAAAAATTTTGAAATTGCATTCTGATCTATTTCGGCGCGTCGAGAGCCAGGCTCGACGCGTCGAGGTTCGGCCGTAACATTGTTTAGAATTTCCCGTTGGTCTCGACGCGTCGAGATCCCGCCGAATGTTTTTTACGAAAAATCTGGGAGTCTCGACGCGTCGAGCCCCCTTGGTCAGACTTTGACCGTCACTTTTAAACCTTTTTTCCCCCAGAAATTTTTCAATTCCTCCTTCGCACAGCAGCCCCCAACACACCATTTTTCACATTCTCTTCATCATTTGCCTTCAAAACACACTCATTTTCACTCCAATCTCATTCTAAGGCATCAAGGTAACATCCTTATCCATTTTCTCCATAAATTTCTCTTAGTTTTATTTTTAATTTCATAGTTTTTGCGCATGAAACCTAACCCACGAATTTTGCCTAATTTTCGAATTTCTTGGATTAAATTGCTTTGGGTTAGTGTTTCTTTGATTGATTTTGCTTTATATGTTGCTCTTACATGTTCATAACACTCTATACTTGATTTTTGAATGAAAACACTACATTTACACTCTTTATTTGCTTATGTTTTCACATATTAAATGCCCATAGTTTTCTTGCATTATTAGTGTTGTTTTAGCTTGTTTTTGCTGTTGATGTATTGTCTTGTTGGTGGTATCCATTGTTGAACAATAATGGGATGGATTGTCATGCTAATTGATTCAATTTCTCATGTTTTAATTGATGCACATGAAGTGTTTGACAAAATGCCTAAGTGAGAAATTTTGAAGTCCTTGTATAGTTTGCTTGCATTATGCTTTTCAATCTATAATTCTTTGAACTTTTGCAAGTAATGTGTTTTGGTTTTGGTGTGTAGTTGCTCAACATGGCACCTAAAACTAGAAATCCCAAGAGGAATAGGGGTGAATCATCACGACAACCTCAAGCACAACATCATGCGCCACAATATGAAATTTTCAATACTCCTAGGGCTCGCGAAAGATACCAAGCTTGCATTTCTAAGCGGCCGATCAAATCGGAAAGGGGAATTGAAATTATTACACCCGACGCTTGGAATTGGGGGACTAGCTTTTTGGCACAACCAGGTGATGCTTTTGACTCCATAGTTCGTGAATTTTACGCGAATGCCAAAGATGGAGTGGAGACGCATCAATGCATTGTGAGGGGTGTAGCGGTAAATTTTTCTCCTGCGACCATCAATGCCTACTATGGTACGACCAACCACGGAGGATATGATTACTACCATAGGGACTTGAGGTCGGGAAACATTACACAAGCTGATTTGGAATATTCGGAATGGAGTCGCGGTCCACATGGATTATAGATTCTTTTTCCCACTAGATAGGGCAATCACTGACTTCGTTCGGGCAAAGCTCATCCCCAACTCGCATAGGGGAAACGTAAAAAGAGATCTGGTGTTCTTAACTTACTGCATTAAAGAGCACAAAACCATTGATATAGGGAGGCTTATTTCTCGTAGCATTATTGATATTGCTCAAACCGAGGCGAAGACACGTTGCTTTCTAGGCCACCCCTCCCTCATCACAGAGCTTTGCAGACGCGCCGGCGTACCAATAATTGAAAATCAAGAAGTCCGGCTACCACCTCAGCTATATCTCTCCCAGCACCAAATCCAGACTCGGTATGGCCAAGGCCAAGTTCCTGACCCAGAGGATGCAGAAAATGAGATCCAAGCTAATGATGAAGCAATGGAGGACCCTGCACCTGCCGCACACGCACCTGATCATTTCCCTCCTCAGTACAACATGGAGCAATTCTTTGCCAGACAGGAGGAGTTTATGAGACGGCAGGAGGACTTTATGACGAGGCACGAGGGTTACATGAAGAGGAGTGATGACATCAATTGGTTTGTTGGTACGTCTGCGCATCAACATAATCTAGCAGTTCAAGGCCTAACCCCTCAGTTCCCACCACCACCTCCATGGCTTCAGGATCCCCAGTTCATCCCTCCATACTACTCTGCTCAATTCCCACCACCACCACCACCCGAAGGCGATCATCAATAGAAGGTCAAGGGATGCCCTTCAATCCCTTTCCCCCGATTTATTTTGTTACATTGGGACAATGTAACTCTTTAAGTGTGGGGGGAAGAGGTTGAATTGATTTTCCCTTTTTATTTCCAGCTTTGTATTTATTATTTAGTTTTATTTTGCTTTTTAAAAACTTTTCCTGAATTGAATTTGAACTCTTGCTCCTATTTGACTTGCTCTTCGGGTATCTATGAGATGAAAATTTGTGCTTTTATGTTGAAATATATGTTTATGAGCTTGTTAGCTTCTCCACTTGAATTCTTGAAAATATGTCATGTTTTGCTTGGATGACTCATGTGCTTCTTGTTGATAAATTTCTTGTCATGGCATCTAGTTGCATTTATTCTCTCTTGCCGGTTTGTGGTTTGATTGGTTGAACTTGTTGCATTCCAATGTGCCATTGATGAAATCAAAGTGAAGCATATGATTAAACTATTCTCTTGCCAATGTACTTGTTAACCGCTTAATAAATTAAATAATTCCTAATCTAGTAGTTGTGCTTCGCTAGTGAAAGTTTATGCGAAATTCTGATATTGCCTCATTAGTTGGCTTTATGGAACTTGCCTCAATACTCCTCCAAAATGTAGTCTAATTGCTTGCATGCTTAGAAATGATTTAGGCCATTCTTGTTCACCTATAGCCTTTAAACCTACCCATATCATATGTTTTTATCCCTTGTGTCCCCTTTGAGCCTTTTTCTTTATTTAATAAGTGCTAAGCACTTAACCCCTCTTCGTGTATTTTTCTTGTTTAACCCTCATTATCAAACCCTTAGCCCTTAGCCAAATATTTTCCCTTCCACCCTAGAGAGAATTTAGCATTTATCTTTGATATTCTTAGAAGAGATCTTTATGGAGCTTATAGTTAGAAAGCAACATGTACTTTGAAATGTCTAAGTGTGGGGGTCTTGATCTTTTGTATATAGTCATTTACTACTTGGGTAGTTAGCTAGCATTCGAATAAAGTTTGCTTCTATATTTGAAAATTCAAAAAAAAAAAATTAAAAATCAAAGTCCAAAAGTTGATACTTTGAAATGTTGTTGCTTATTCTTGAGAAAAATCAAGAAGAAAAATGTTGAAGAATAAAAGTTTGTAAAGTTTGAAGTTTGTAAGTAGCTTTGAAAAGTTTGTATTCGACCCCAATTTACTAGAATGTTGCCTTAATTCTTAAAAGTTACATTTGCCTCCTTTTATCATATCTTTCTCATCTCTTCTAGGATTTTATAAGTTAGATATTTGTGACATTCTCTCTCTTTTGTTAATTTTTCCATACCCCTTCTTTGTTAGCCTAAACCCTTAGCCCCGTTACAAGCTAATAAAAGACCTATTTGATCTTTGCATACAACTTTAGGTCTATACTAGGAGGAGTACGAAAGGTAAGCCTTTGGGATCTATTTCTAATGCCAAGTTTTGCATAAACCTAACTGAGTATGTGTGCACACTAGATTTCTCGCTATAAATAATTTGGTGTTTGGATATTGGCTTGCGAATGGATCTTGTGTGTTAATCCGAGATGATTCTTGAAGCATGTTGTCGTGTGACAAGTTGGTTTGTGGATGTTTGGTTGTTGCAAGAGAGGTATGCGCGACTTGTGTGCTTGACTTGAATTCACCCATTTGTTTGCTTGAGGACAAGCAAAGACTCAAGTGTGGGGGAGTTTGATATGATCTCATTTGTGCATAATTATCTAAGTGTTTTAGATCATATTTGGAGCTTAAATGTATTAATTTGCCTTTTTCAATTCATGTTTCCTTGCTTTCTAGTGTAGACTTGGTTCATTCTTGATTTTGGTGCGTTTAAAGCGTTTGTTAGTATTTTGAAGCCATTCTAGATCAAACGCAAAGCAAAGGAACATTTGAGTACATGATTTGGAGTCAAAACAAATGAAGAATGTTGAATTTAGAGCTGGACTGGTCCGGAATACCGCCCATCGTGACGAAACACTTCAAATTCGCGAAGATTTGAGCCAACACAGGCTCGACGCGTCGAGAAGACGCTGTAGGATTTCCCAGAAAATTCCCAGAAAATCGTCGACAAAGGGTTCCCAGAAAATTTCCCAGAACTCTGCTGCGCGAAAAAGCCTATTTTGCCCCTATTTTGTGCTCCCACTATATAAAGCTCATTTTCCAAGAACCCTAGAGCGAAGCTGCATTTGAGGAGGCAAAAAGGAGTGAGTAAAAGGTGTCTTCCTCTCCAAGGAGTCAAGGAGGGATCCACCACTTTTGGAGAAGATCTTCACCTTCAAGGAGCTACAAAGGCTTAGGGAGGAAGAAGGAAGACTTGGAAAGCTATATTCGGGAGAATTTCCTTTCCTTTCCTTTACTTTCTTTGTCTTTGTAAACTCTTCTTTATTTGTGCTTTGAATTCTATCCTAGCCATGATTGGCTAAAGTAATCTTGGGATTTTTGGGTGAAAGTTGTTTATGCACCTATTTGCCTTGTTCTTCATGATTAATGATATGTTTATATTTGGGTTTTCTACTTATGATGCAATTGTGATTTCTATTGTCATGCTTGTGATTAAAGGCCTAAATTACTTGTATCTTGCTATAGTTGTGTCTTGATGGGAATTAGGGCATATACTAGAGCACTCACTTTTGCACTTGACTTTTGCACCTTGGGATAGGGCACACTTGTTAAGGGATTTTATCTTGGTTGCTTGTTCTTGATTAGTTCTTTATTGTGGGTTTGAATTATGGGAGTAATTCCTTCCCCTTATGAATGCAATCATCCACATTTGTTAGAACCCGAATTACATATCTCACCTTAGTTTGGCATTAGGAGATTAAACACTTAAACCCGGAAATCGCATCTCTCTCTCTTTGTTTCCATCAATTAAGCTTTCTTATTTCTCGTTTATTACAATATATCCTATCGTTCAAACACCAATTTCGTTAGGATTAGCTTCACATGAGTATACTAGTAATTAGTGCTCGATGCGCCCCACTTCCCTGTGGATCGATACCCCGGAATACTCCGGGTATTTGAATTGTTATGAAAATATGCTGCAATCAAATTGGCGCCGTTGCCGGGGAAGTGGCGTTTAAGTATTTGACTCTGTTAAATTGTAGTATCTATCCATAACTATTTTCTCAACCTACCGACAGTCCTCCATTGAGGCTCGAATCCACTTCCTTCCACATGGAAATTCGTGCTGGGTGTCACTAGACCACAAGATCTTGGAAGAGTATGCTTTTACTTTTTCGTAGATTGCTAAAACTGAAAGACATTGGCCGGACTTTGGCTTAAATACCCTTCCGGAGGAGTCGGGTTGCATGAATGGGTACGGGTAGGGAGTAAAGTGCAACCAGACAAATGTCATAGACTCCCTTGAAGGTTTTGAAATGTCGAAGGAATTTTCGTCTTTTTGGCTATAAGTACGGTTAGTGTGATATGATAAGCAGACATAGATTAACTAAAAAGATGAAATTTGTGCACAGAGACGTGCGCGAGTTGTAACACCCCGTAAATTCATTTCAAGCCTTCCGATTTCTAATTAATTCCTTGGGCAATATAATTAATTCCAATTGGGCTAATTCTTTCTAATTAATATATATACTTGTGTAT
>CM008342.1:22778523-22789342 GCA_002525835.2 Ipomoea batatas | reverse complement strand
AACCAACTTAGACTTAAGAACATACTATACTTCTAGCATCCTAAACTTATAACTTACCCAACCCATGCCTAGCATGCAAGAACTTAAACTAACAACTTACCTAGGTCAAACAAAGTCGGGTAGCGTCGCCTCATCTCGTCCTCCATCTCCCAAGTGGCCTCCTCAACTCCATGGTTGGACCAAAGCACCTTTACCAGCTTGACCACCTTGCGTCGAGTCTCTCGCGTCTTGGAGTCCAAGATTTTCACGGGCCTTTCTTCATAGGACAACATCTCATCTAACTCCAGCGTCTCTGGTGCAATCACGTGTGAGGCGTCATGCACATACTTCTTCAACTGGGAAACATGGAATACGTTGTGCACTCGGTCCAACTCTGCTGGCAAAGCCAAACGGTACGCCACCTGTCCGATCCTCTCCAAGATCTCATAACGACCGATGAAACGAGGGCTCAACTTTCCGTTCTTCCCAAATCTCATCACTCCTCGAGATGGTGAAATCTTCAACCATACCTTCTCTCCTTCCTGGAACTCTGCTAGTTTCCTTCCTAAGTCAGCATAAGATTTCTGGCGATCCTCAGCAGCTTTCATTCTCCTTTGAATCAGCTTGACTTTCTCTGTGGCTTCTTGCAAATACTGGGGTCCCAAAGTCACCGGGTTTATCAAGTCTTCCCAGCATAACGGACTTCTGCACTTCTGGCCATAGAGCGCTTCGTAAGGGGCCATCTTAATACTGGAATGGTAGCTGTTGTTGTAGGAAAACTCAATCAAGTCGAGGTGCTCCTCCCATGACCCTTGCAAATCAAGCATGCAAGCCCTTAACATATCCTCCAACGTTTGGATGGTTCGCTCGGTTTGTCCGTCAGTGGCAGGATGGAAAGCAGTGCTCATCTTCAACTTAGTGCCCAAAGCTGCCTGTAGCGACTTCCAAAACTGTGATAAGAATCTCGAGTCACGATCAGACACGATGTCGCGAGGTACTCCGTGATACTTCACCACCTGATGTATATAGGCCTTGGCCAACTGATCCATGGTCCAAGTCTCTTTCATAGCAATGAAACGGGCTGACTTAGTAAGGCGATCCACAATCACCCAAATCTTGTCTTTCCCAGTCTTAGTCAAAGGCAATCCTCCCACGAAGTCCATTGAGATAGAATCCCACTTCCCTTCAGGTATTTCTAGGGGTAGCAACATTCCTTTAGTCTTGCATCTTTCTGCCTTAACCTTTTGACAATTCAAACATCGGCTCACGAAGTCGGCTATTTCCTTTTTCATATTAGGCCACCAGAACAGTTTCTTCATGTCTTTGTATAACTTATCGCCACCAGGGTGAACTGAATACGGGGTATAATGGCTCTCTTCCAATATTTGTTTCTTCAACTCTCTACACGAAGCTGGCACGCACCATCGCCCTTGATAACGCAGACTGCCATCAGGATGTAACTCAAAAGGTCCTTTCTTGCCATTGACCATCCTGGCCCTCACTTTGCTCATCCGGGCATCGCCCATCTGGCTCCTCTGGATCTCATCGAGCCATGCAGGTAGGATTTGCATGTTGAAGAGTCGGATTTCCTTATCCATCTGCCCTTCTTCCACCACCGCGATGTTCATCCTCTGAAATTCCTTGCACAAGTCGTCTGCGAGCACCCACGTGGCATTAAGCGAGTGACTCGTCTTTCTACTTAGCGCGTCGGCCACTACATTCGCCTTCCCTTCGTGATACTGAATGATTAGGTCGTAGTCCTTTATGAGTTCCAACCAGCGTCGTTGCCGCATGTTTAATTCTTTCTGTGTGAAGATATACTTTAAGCTTTTGTGGTCAGTATAGATCTTGCACTGCACCTCATAAAGATAGTGTCTCCAGATCTTTAGTGCAAAAACTACTGCGGCTAGTGATTGTAGCATATTTTATAACAATTCAAATACCCGGAGTATTCCGGGGTATCGATCCACAGGGAAGCGGGGCGTATCGAACACTAGTTACTAATGTATTCTTATGAAGCTAATCCTAACGAAATTGGTGTTTGAACGATTGCGAATATCATAATAAACGAGAATAATAAAAAACGTAGTTGATGAAAACAAATAGGAGAAATGGGATTTCCGGGTTTAGGTGTTTAGTCTCCTAACGCCATACTAAGGTGAGATATGTAATTTGGGTTCTTACAAAAGTGGATGATTGCACACACAAAGGGGAAGGAATTACTCCCATAATTCAAACTCACAATAAAGAACTAAACAAGAACAAGAAATCTAAAAGGAATCCCTTAACAAGTTTGCCCTCTCCCAAGGTGCATAAGTAAAGTGCAAACGTGAGTGCTCTAATCTATGCCCCAACTCCCATTAAGACACAATTATAGCAAGATACAAGCAATTTAGGCCTTTAATCACAAGCATCTCAATAGAAATCACATTTGCAACAAAAGTATTAAACCCAAATATAAACATATCATTTAAACATTAGGAACAAGGCAAATAGGATTCATAAACACCTATTACCCAAAAATCCCAACTTTACTTTAGCCACTCATGGCTAGGATAGAATTCAAAGCACAAGTAAAGAAGAGTTTACAAAGACTAAGGAAATAAAGAAAGGGAAAGGAAATTCTCCCGAATATAGCTCTCCTTCTTCCTCCCAAAGCCTTGATAGCTCCTTGAGATGACTATCTTCTTCTCCAAAGTGGTGGATCCCTCCTTCACTCCATTGAAGAGACAACACCTTTCACTCACTCCTATTTGCCTCCCAAAAATGCAGCTTTCTTTTAGGGTTCTTGGAAAATAAGCTTTTATAGTGGGAGCACAAAATAGGGGCAAAATAGGCTTTTTCGCGCAGCAGTTTCTGGACAGACACAGGGTTCTCGACGCGTCGAGAATGGGCTCGACGCGTCGAGCCTTCGACAATTTCCGGAAAAATGATACGGCACCTTCTCGACGCTGTTGGCTCAAATCCACGCGTCTTGAAGTGTTTTGTCGCGAAGGGCGGGATTCCGGACGCGTTCAGCTCTAAATTCAGCATTCTTCATTCGTTTTTACTCCAATCATGCCTTCAATCGTCCCTTTGCTTTGCGTTTGATCTAAAATGGCTTCACAATACTTACAAACGCGTTAAAAGCACCAAAATCAATAATAAACCAAGTCTACACTACAAAGCAAGGAAACATGAATTAAAGAAGGCAATTTAATACATTTAAGCTCCAAATATGATCTAAAACACGTAGATAAATATGCACAAATGAGATCATATCAAACTCCCCCACACTTAAGTCTTTGCTTGTCCTCAAGCAAACAAAAGGGTAAATTCAAGTCAAGCACACAAGTCGCGCATACCTCTCTTGCAACAACCAAACATCCACAAACCAACTTGTCACACGACAACATGCTTCAAGAATCATCTCGGATTAACACACAAGATCCATTCGCAAACCAATATCCAAGCACCAAATTATTTATAGCGAGAAATCTAGTGTGCACACATACTCAGTTAGGTTTATGCAAAACTTGACATTAGAAATAGATCCCAAAGGCTTGCCTTTTGTACTCCTCCTAGTATAGATCTAAAGTTGTATGCAAAGATCAAATAGGTCTTTTATTAGCTTGTAACGGGGCTAAGGGTTTAGGCTAACAAAGAAGGGGTATGGAAAAATTAACAAAAGAGAGAGAATGTCACAAATATCTACCTTGTGAAATCCTAGAAGAGATGAGAAAGATATGACCAAAGGAGCCAAAAGTAACTTAGAGAACAAAGCAACATTCTAAAGAAGTGGGGTCGAATACAAACTTTCAAACTAACTAATTACAAACTTCAAACTAAACAAGCTTTCAGATTTTTCCTCAAAAACAAGCAACAACTTTACAAAGTATCCACTTTGGGATTTTGATTTTGATTTTCTGATTTTTTTTTCTTTTTGATTTTTTTCGAAGAAGCAAACTTTATTCGATTGCTAGCAAACTACCAAAAGTAGTAAAGGACTATACAAAGGTCAAGACTCCCTCACTTAGGCATGTCAAAGTACATGTTGCTTTCTAACTATAAGCTCCATAAAGATCTCTTCTAAGAATATCAAAGATAAATGCTAAATTCTCTCTAGGGTGGAAGGGAACATATATGGCTAATGGCTAAGGGTTTAATGATGAGGGTTAAACAAGAAAAATACACGAAGAGGGGTTAAGTGCTTAGCACTTATTAAACAAAGAAAAAGGCTCAAAGGGGACACAAGGGATAAAACATAATGATATGGGTAGGTTTAAAGGCTAAGGGTGAACAAAAATGGGCTAAATCATTTCTAAACATGCAAACAATTAGACTACATTTTGGAGGAGTATTGAGGCAAGATCCATAAAGCCAATTAATGAGGCAATGCCGAAATTTCGCATAAACTTTCACTAGCGAAGCACAAACCACTAGATTAGGAATTATTTCATTTATTAAGCGGTTAACGAGGACATTGGCAAGAGAATAGTTCAATCATATGCTTCACTTTGATTTCATCCATGGCACATTGGAATGTAACAAGTTCAAACAATCAATCCACAAACCGACAAGAGAGAATAATTGCAACTAGATGCCATGACAAGTAATTTATCAACACGAAGCACATGAGTCATCCAAGCAAAACATGACATATTTTCAAAAATTTAAGCGAGGACACTATCAAGCTCATGAGCATATATTTTAACATAAAAGCACAATTTTTCATTTCATAAAAACCCCAAATAGCAAGAGAATAAGGAGTAAGAGTTCAAAATAAGCTCAAGAGAAGATCCAAAAGTAGTCAAAACTAAATAACTGAAACAAAAGCTAAAGATATAGAAATATAAAAAGGGAAAATCCATTCAACCACACTTCCCCCCACACTTAAAGAGTTGCATTGTCCTCAAGCAACAAAATAAATCGGGGGAAAGGGATTGAAGGGCATCCCTTGACCTGCTAATGATGATCGCCTTCAGGTGGTGGTGGAAAATAAGAAGATGAGGCTCTTGAGTTTGTTGTGATGACTCTCCTCTTTGTCTTTTGTTTGAGAGCCTAACTCTTAGAGGCATTTCTTATCTACAATATCATAAAGTGAGGACAATATATACTTGCAAGCATTGATTAATGTGAAACATAGAGCAATATGCAAGCAAACAATGCAAGAAATATCAAGAACTTTATTGGAGCATTTCATCAAACACCTTGTGTGCAAGAATTTGAACAAAGAAGCTTAGTGCAATTAGTGTCCCCATTCAATCCATTTCAACACAACAAATATCACCACCTCAACAAATACAATCAATCATGAGCATTCGTAAAATAAACTTATACTAATCATGAAAGAAACTATGAAATTTAGAACAAAAATAAAGGAAATTGATGGAAAAATTGGATAAGGATGTTACCATGAAGCTTTAGGATGGAGTTTGGAGTGAAGATGAGTGTGTTTTGGAAGCAAAAGATGAAGAATAAGCCAAGAAACCAAACTAGGGAGCTGTTGTTCGAAAATGGAGAGATAAAAGAATTTTGGAAAAATGGTTTTAAAACTCTCGCGGTCAACTATTGACCAGGGGGCTCGACGCGTGGAAGTAGGGGCTCGACGCGTCGAGCCTCACAGTATTTTCTCGTAAAAACATACGGCATAGGTTCGACGCGTCGAGAATGGTTCTCGACGCGTCGAAACCATCAGGATTTCTAAAATAATGCTACGGCCAAAGATCGACGCGTCGAGTCTGGCTCTCGACGCGTCGAAACTGAACAGAGTGCATATTCACAAAATTTTCAACTCTAAAACATAAAACTAACTCCCAACACGAAAACAACACTCAACAAGCAAAAACTCAACTCCGAAACCATATAAACATGAAAACTTAAGCTCAAAAATTTCGAAAACATCATGTGATATCAAGATAAAGCAAGTAACACCCAAATTCCTTATTCAAAAACCATCATGCAAAATAAACTAGTAAAAATTAAAATGCAAGAAATTTAAAAGACTTGGGTTGCCTCCCAAGAAGCGCTTGTTTAAGGTCATAAGCTCGACCCCTTGTTCATAGTTCAACCATCATTGGATTGGAAAAAGAACATCCCATCCTTCCTAGCAAATTTCTCTTCCAAATATGTCTTCAAGTGATGCCCATTAATAAACTCTCTTAATCTCAAACCCTTCATATCATCATGTAGGGCACCACATTCTCCCAAATCAAGCATAATGTCTTCATTCTTTTCAACAAACAAAGCCGAAAGAGGCTCTTTTCCAACCATACGATCTAGAATGTATACTTGATTTTTCTCTCTTCCTCCTTTTTCAACACTCTCTTGTTCAACTAGTAGTGAGAGTCTCGGGTCATCCTCATGAACCAACAAAAATTGAGAATCATTAGATATAAAAATGGATAAATGAGTGTCAACACTCTCAATAATATCAATACCTCCCGGCTCACAAATTGTTCTAAAATTTTCATCCAAGAGAGTGTCATCCAATGAAGAGCATTCCTTGTATGTGCCACAAATTTCATCCATTTCACCTTTCTTGAATACATCTTCAATTGGACTATCTTCAAGTTTCTCTTCACCACCATTCCCTTGAAACTCTACATTTTCTTCCCAACTTGGTGTTTCCATTTCAATGCACTCATCATAAACCTCATCATCTTCATCTTCATCTCCAAGATCCTCACACTCCTTTTGATTTTTATCAACCTCATGACCTTCATTTGAGAATGACAACTCTTCTAGAACATCTCCATTGGAAAATGAATCTTGAAATGGTTCTTGAATTGTCAAATCTTCCCATCTAGCAATATTTTGATCCACTTGAGCTTGTAGCTTTTTTAGTTGAGACATCATGTGCATAAGCTTGTTCCTCTTCGTGGATTCCATCTCAAATGTTGGGTCAAGTGGTTGGCATTCTTGTTGAAACTCTTGGTACGGAGGCACTTGAGGGTTTAGAGTTCGCCCATCATATTGGTAATTGGGATCAAAGATGAAGCAATTTTCCGGCTCATGAGGTCCTCCACATAACGTACACCACAAGGGTTGTGAACTTGGTGGTGTGTTTCCTTGATAAGTGGCTTGACTCATGTTGGCACAAAATCCTTGAGTAGGTTGTTGAGGAGCATGATTGGTGGGGTAAAGTGTATAGCAATTTTCTTCAAAGTGATTCCCACCACAAAACGAGCACCATTGAGGTTGTGAGATGAATGCTTGAGATGAGCCTTCATAAATATAATCTTGACTTGAGTTGGCAAAATTTGAGAAATGTACTTGTTGTTGCATTCCTCCATAGCCTTGGTTCATATTCCAACTCATCTCATAATCCTGGGAATAAGAGTGAAATGGTGGCATAGCTCCTTTATAATCATATCCATCCATAAAAAAAAATTGTTAACGAAGATAAAAAAAGAAATAAATAAAAAAATGATGGAATAGACTCCTAGAATAAAACTTTCACTAATGTCAATACTTAAACGCCACTTCCCCGGCAACGGCGCCAATTTGATTGTAGCATATTTTATAACAATTCAAATACCCAGAGTATTCCGGGGTATCGATCCATAGGGAAGCGGGGCGTATCGAACACTAGTTACTAATGTATTCTTATGAAGCTAATCCTAACGAAATTCGTGTTTGAACGATTGCGAATATCATAATAAACGAGAATAATAAAAAACGTAGTTGATGAAAACAAATAGGAGGAGAAATGGGATTTCCGGGTTTAGGTGTTTAGTCTCCTAACGCCATACTAAGGTGAGATATGTAATTTGGGTTCTTACAAAAGTGGATGATTGCACACACAAAGGGGAAGGAATTACTCCCATAATTCAAACCCACAATAAAGAACTAAATAAGAACAAGCAATCTAAAAGGAATCCCTTAACAAGTTTGCCCTCTCCCAAGGTGCATAAGTAAAGTGCAAATGTGAGTGCTCTAATCTATGCCCCAACTCCCATTAAGACACAATTATAGCAAGATACAAGCAATTTAGGCCTTTAATCACAAGCATCTCAATAGAAATCACATTTGCAACAAAAGTATTAAACCCAAATATAAACATATCATTTAAACATTAAGAACAAGGCAAATAGGATTCATAAACACCTATTACCCAAAAATCCCAACTTTACTTTAGCCACTCATGGCTAGGATAGAATTCAAAGCACAAGTAAAGAAGAGTTTACAAAGACTAAAGAAAGGGAAAGGAAATTCTCCCGAATATAGATCTCCGTCTTCCTCCCAAAGCCTTGATAGCTCCTTGAGATGACTATCTTCTTCTCCAAAGTGGTGGATCCCTCCTTCACTCCATTGAAGAGACAACACCTTTCACTCACTCTTTTTTGCCTCCCAAAAACGCAGCTTTCTTTTAGGGTTCTTGGAAAATAAGCTTTTATAGTGGGAGCACAAAATAGGGGCAAAATAGGCTTTTCCGCGCAGCAGTTTCTGGACAGACACAGGGTTCTCAACGCGTTGAGAATGGGCTCGACGCGTCGAGCCTTCGACAATTTTCGGAAAAATGATATGGCACCTTCTCGACGCGTCGAGCCCAGGGGCTCGATGCGTCGAGCCTGTTGTTGGCTCAAATCCACGCGTCTTGAAGTGTTTTGTCGCGAAGGGCGGGATTCTGGACGCGTTCAGCTATAAATTCAGCATTCTTCATTCGTTTTGACTCCAATCATGCCTTCAATCGTCCCTTTGCTTTGCGTTTGATCTAAAATGGCTTCACAATACTAACAAACGCGTTAAAAGCACCAAAATCAATAATAAACCAAATCTACACTACAAAGCAAGGAAACATGAATTAAAGAAGGCAATTTAATACATTTAAGCTCCAAATATGATCTAAAACACTTAGATAAATATGCACAAATGAGATCATATCAGCTAGCTCCAAATCGTGCGTGGGGTAGTTCTCCTCATGGCTCTTAAGTTGTCGAGACGCGTAAGCCACCACTCGGCCCTGCTGCATCAACACACATCCCAACCCTTTCTTCGACGCATCGCTGAACACCTCAAACCCTTCGGTTCCGGACGGTAAGGTTAGGACCGGGGCGGACGTCAATCTTTCCTTCAATTCTTGAAACGCTTTAGCACAATCACTGTTCCACTTGAAAGGTGTAGTCTTCTTCATGAGTTGCGTGATAGGTCGGGCTATCTTGGAGAAATTCGGAACGAACCTTCTGTAATATCCTGCCAAACCTAGAAAGCTTCGAACTTCAGACGGAGTCGTTGGTGCCGGCCATTCTATCACCGCTCGAATCTTAGCGGGATCCACCGAGATTCCCTCCTTGGCTATTACGTGGCCCAAGAAAGCCACACTGGTTTTCCAAAACTCACACTTGGACAATTTGGCATATAACTGCTTCTCCCTTAGAATGTGCAACACTGTCCTGAGATGCTTTTCGTGCTCGGTCGGATTAGGAGAGTAGACCAAGATATCATCGATGAATACCACCACGAACTCGTCCAGGTAAGGCTGAAACACTCGGTTCATCAGATCCATGAAAGCGGCTGGGGCATTGGTTAACCCAAACGGCATCACTGTAAACTCGTAATGGCCATAGCGGGTCCGAAACGCTGTCTTGGGAATATCTGCGTCTGCCACCCTGATCGTAAATCAATTTTCGAGAAGATGCCGGCTCCCTTAAGTTGGTCAAACAAATCATCGATCCGCGGCAGGGGGTACTTATTCTTAACTGTTGCTCGGTTCAACTCTCGGTAATCGATGCAGAGTCGCATGCTACCATCTTTCTTTCTTACAAAAAGCACAGGGGCTCCCCACGGTGATACGCTTGGTCGAATGTATCCCTTGTTCAACAAGTCCTGCAGCTGCTCTTTTAGCTCTTGCATTTCTTTCGATGCCATTCGGTACGGGGCTTTAGATATCGCGGCAGTTCCTGGCATCAAGTCAATGGTAAACTCTATCTCTCGGGGAGGTGGTAGTCCAGGGATCTCTTCAGGGAAGACATCGGGGAACTCACATACCACGGGTATTTGCTGAACTTCATCCTTCGGAGCGCTAAGGTCCTCGACTGCACATAAGAAGGCCTCGTGCCCCTTAGCTATGTACTTCTTGATCCTGATCATGGAGACTAACTTGACCTCGGGCTCATCAGTCGCCCCTCGGTACGATACCCTCTTGCCCCCAGGACCCCTTAAGACCACCTTCTGCTCGCTGCACAAAATTTGGGCCTTATACCGTCCCAACCAATCCATGCCCAACACCACTCCGAAGTCGTCCAAGTCAAACTGGATGAGGTCACTCGGAAAGGTCACTCCTTTGATCTCTATAGGCACCCCTTCGAAGATGTGTTCACATGCCTTGACTTTACCTGACGCCACCTTGACTTCGATCTTCGTCGATGCGCTAGGCACAATGCCCAACTCACGAACCAACTTAGAGGATATAAAGGAATTAGAAGCTCCAAAGTCGAACAGAACAAAGGTGGGGACGGAGAGTACCGAGAAGATACCGGTAACTACATCGCAGCTCTCAGCCTGGGACTTGTTCATGATGAGAAGTTCTCCCAACGGAGATGGGACTCCTTCGTTCCAACCCACACTCTCGAAGCCAGGGAGGGTTACTCCCTTACTACCCGAACTGCTACCTCCCGGTGTAACACCCCAATTTTCAACTCTTACATTTATTACAAATCCGTAATAATACATCAGCGGAAGCTTACATCTTATCAGCAGAAAACTGGGTGTTACCGCCACGCTTAGGTATCTCTCCTATACCCAAACGTTAAGGCTAATCTTACAATCAATCAACCACATCAACATCCAACTTAATACAACTGGGTATTCCTCAAAATAATAAATCTTCCAGGGTGTCTATTCTAGGATAGAGTAATCT
>CM008342.1:22708224-22723319 GCA_002525835.2 Ipomoea batatas | reverse complement strand
GAAGCTATATCAATAGCAATGTTTAATCTTTGAAGAACACTTAAAACATTTAATTTGTGTTTGCAGCAGATTGTGTATACAACCACGCATCAAGGTTCCCATTTTCCATAAACTTATAAACTAGAGCTTTGAACTCATTACCTTCAAAATCATGGCCTGCGCAGCTTGTCCAAATTGGAACAAGATTTCTGTGACGTATGTTCCTTAATCCTTCAGAATGAAAGCTCATTGAAGCACCATTTTTTAGAAGGTCAAGAACCTTTACCATTAAAGTTGGTTCCAAACCATGCTCAAATGTTCCCCTAAAAACAGTGCCAAAACTTCCATAACCAATCAAATTTGTGTTAGAGAAACCGTTAGTCGCCTCATGCAACACTCTATAAGATACCTGCCTGTGAAAACTGGGAAACCTGTCCAAGTTGCAGGAAAGCTTTTCAGCATTATTGGATTGCTTAAAGATCTTGAAAAGCTTTGAAACCTCAGATAACTTAAAGGATTTCCTTCTTGTCTCAATTGTGGATGTGAACCTAAAAGAGGCTGATGAGTGTGAAGAAACCTCAATTCTATCACCAGCAGTTGAATGCAAACAATTTAAAAATTTGAATATTCGTTGGATGCAGAAGTAGTTTCATCATGGTGTAAATGGGAGTCTTCATCAAGTGACGCCATAGTATGCTTAGAAAATTGACTAGCTGGCTCTTTACTTATATCTCTTGAGAGTGCCAACCGGTCTTTATAAGTCTGAAGAGACATCCTCCCAAGATCCACAACCTGCCCATCACCTGAAATTCCAAGCAAAAGAGCTTGTGAAGAACAAAGATGAATCCTCTATTTGAATTGTACTATATGAGACATAACTTCTCCAAGGGGAACCTAAAGGGGGAGTTGAACCAGCTCATTTTATAAAAATGTCAATTTTTTTTTAATCTTTTTACATTTATGAACTTATCAAAAAACTAATTTTATCAAACAAGCTTAATCAGCTAGTTCAAAGCTCTTCAGTTTTCAACTTCTAACTTATACTTTTTCAGCTTTCAACTACTTTTCAGCTTATAATTACCTTGTCACATAGGTTTGCAAATCATATAGCCAAAGTCTTTCTCTTGATGCAAACCAATTGACAGGTGAAATCTCTCCATCTTTTGGGAATTTTTCATCATCCCTTTCAGGATTGGGTATGAAATAAAATAATCATCTGGAGGGGAACTATATATCCTGACGACGGGGTTTGCTTTTGCTTTCACTGGGTGCCAAGAATGGAATCTCACTGTTATTTTGCAGGTAATGAATTCAAAGCTCTAGTTTATGAATTTATGGAAAATGGGGATCTAGATATGTAGTTGTATACACATTCTGTTGATGCAAGGGTAAGGACAAATTTTCTGAGTGTTCTTTAAAGGTTAAATATTGCAATTGACATAGTTTAAAGGTTAAATATTGCAATTGACATAGCTTCTGCATTGTGTTATCTCTATCATGATTGTAAACCAATGGGCGTTCATTGTGATCTAAAGCTGAGTAATATTCTGCTTTACAAAGACTTAACGGCCCATGTTGGAAAATTTGGAATATCAAAGCCAGGGGCGGAGCCAGGAAGTTGGGGTTGGGGGGCCAAATTTAGTCGGCATTATAAATCATACAATATCGTTATATACACCATACATGATTGTATAGATTATTATTGATAATTATTTTTAATTATACTATGTGCAATAGTATAATATATGAATATATAATTATATGAGTATGATCGAGGTAATCAAACATTACTTTCAAAATTTTCACATAACACAAAATATATACAATGGTAAAAAAAAGAGGAAAATTACACTTTTCATCCCTAACTTCCTAAGTTATAGGCCGGTTATTTGTAGAATATGTTTCTAATTGTTGGTCGTGCTCAATTTTTGTCCTTATGACATTAGGGACGGAATTTGTAATGTTAGTATAGCTTAAAAACGAAGGGTGAGTATAACCTATTATTAAAAGGACGAAATTTGTGACGCCAATTATAGTTTAGGGACGAAAAATGAGCACGACCACCAACTTAGGGACGAAAAATGTAATTTCTAAAAAAAAATATTTACATTTATTTAAATATGCATTGTCACTCTTTACTCAAAAATATGTATTTTGAGTTCATTTGATAAATACATAATAGATTTTTTAAAATCAATAGGAGGGGCCAAAAGTGTAAAATATTCATACCATAATAATATATACATATATACCTACTAAAAAATGGGGTGGGGGTGGGGGGCCAAGGCCCCCTAAGCCAAGGGGTGGCTCCGCCCCTGATCAAAGCTTTATACATTTGAAATTGAAGACTCAATTTGAAATCAGACTAGTACTATTGGATTAAATTAAGGGGTCCATTGATTACATTCTATAATTGTACTTTTAAAAAGTTAAATGAGGCTAAGTGATTTTTTAGTTAAACTTTGATGGTGTATTTAACCATATTTTTAAAAATTAATGGCTGTGGGAGTCAATTTTAATTAGCAGCAAGCTAAGTTGTTGATTTAGCATATGTATATAAGCAGTGGCTTTTGAGAATAGCATATCACTCCATCTCTTATCAGTCGGGCCGATTTTTGGATTTTTGTGGTCCCGATCTTATAAATAGAATAGATGATGACATGCCAAAAGTATAAACACAATCTTTAAAACCAGTACCTAAAATATATGATTTTTACTTCAAATTATCTCAGATTCAAGGCTTGAGACATCATCTATGCGGTTGGGAAAATATAATGATTTTGTCACGCTCAATTAATTAGATCCTAATTATTATGAGAGAGAAGTGATTTAGGATAAAATTGATATGTTTTAAGATTAATTGTAATTTTTTTTTAATTCTTAAGTAGCTAAGTCAAAAATAAATACTGAGTACTTTAAAAATTGAAACTCTGTGCTGTTATCTATCTTGCACGCTCTAAAATCTGGACGTGCTTATCTAAACCGAACTTTATTGAGGTGATGAAGATGAAGCATGAAAAACGACCTATATATGTCTCCATGCTATATTAATAATTAGTAGAAAGTCTTCCGTCTTCAATTCTTGCTTTCTTACCTTCCGTCCATCACGTTATTCACGTACGAGTAGCCTTACCTCAAATAGTTGCATTCATACCCATAATCCAACAGACTGGAAATAATGAATGTTTAAATTAGCATAAAATGAATATAGTTCTCTAACCACCATATTCCACTCTTCCACTATGAGATTTATCTTTTTCTCTTGACAAGAAATTAAATACCAAAATAAAAATATATGAAAGCAATTGATAAGGAAGACTCTTTCCTGAAATTATGAATTTTTTAATACTAATTCAGGATACGACATCGCTACATTGACAAACCGACATCAAAACCTATATTTAAAAAAAGTTATAAATATACAATGTGGGTTTTGATATAATAATTTTTTTATTTAGGTTAGGGTGTCAATTATATTTGTCATTGGACCTGCGTTGTAACCTATTGTTTTTTTTAAAAAAAATAAATTAATACTATATGATGTCGGTTCTTCATCAAACCTACATCGTATAACTATATTAAAAAAAAAAACAACCATTTGTTCGGATCTAAAGCACTCTCCCTCTTCATTTCTTCACTTCAAACACCACTCCATCACTTCAAAAAAACGACGGATGTGCCACCACTCACTCCTCCTCCTCCTTCTCCATTATATTCCTTCTTTTTCCCAACCGCCTCCGCGCAACCCACTTCTTTTCATTTTCTTTGGCCACACCACCACCTTGTAAGATTTATACATTTTTAAAATATTGTGTTAATTATTTTTGAATTTTTATGAGTTAAAAATTATTTTTAAAATATATTTGAATTATTTGTTTATAATTAATGCAAATTAAAGTCTTAGTCTTCTTTCTGTCGTCCTACATTACGTCCACTATGACCTGATCTTGTTACACACTCTAACCACCATATTCCACTATGAGATTTGCTTCCTCCGCTTTTCAACTTACCTACCAATTAACAGTACGCATATCAGATTCCATCTTCATTTAGGATCTCATGTCTATATAAACAATATAATATACACCCTGTGACAAAAAAACTACACATCACTCAATAATTAAATAATCCATCTTTTTGAATTGTATATATAGCTGAGAGAATTGAAGATGATGAGGCATCACAAAACCCTCTCATTCTTTTATTTCTCATCAGCTGCTCTTTCTACTCTCCATCTTCTTCTTGTGTTTTGCTTAATATGTAGTAGTGTTACCACTTCCTCCTTTGCATCATCAAATGAAACCGATAGAATTGCTCTTTTAGAGTTTAAACACCGGATTTCTTCTGATGATCTTCTTAACTCCTGGAATGACTCTCTGCACCATTGTGGTTGGCAAGGAGTGAGTTGCGGTCGTCGACACCGACGAGTTGTGGCGTTGAGGCTTCCTAAGAAGGGGTTGGTGGGAACCATATCTCCTCATATTGGAAACCTCACTTTCCTCAGGGTTCTTGATCTCGATAGGAATATGTTGCACGGTGAAATTCCAGGAGAGATTGGTGGTTTGTTTCGACTAAGATCTCTAGACATGTCTGTGAATGCACTGACGGGAGAAGTGTCTAAGCTTAATCTCTGCAGCTGCGTACACCTTAGGGAACTCTATTTTGCTCAAAATAACCTCCAGGGGAACCTCCCAACTGCATTCCACTTCTTAGCTAATTTGAAGAAGCTTTTATAACATCTTTGTCCAATTGTAGTAATTTAAAAATCTTTTCCATTGAAATAAATAGATTTCTGCCCTCTGAAGTTGGAGTCTGTGCAGCAAAAGGCACGCTGGACGCGCAGTGGACGCGCGTCCAGCCGTGCGTCCATCGCGGAAATTTCAGCAGTTGGGCGAGATTTAAAAAGGGGAATTGAGCCATTTTGCAGGGGATCCATCACATTTCAATTTTAGATCAGTTTAGAATATTTCTCTCTCTAGGTTTAGCCTAGAGAGATCTCCCCCAATTCACTCCACATTCCCAATTCACTTCACATTGCAATTCTTAGGTTTAGATTAGAATTAGAGAAGAATTCCATTGATGCAAGATTGAGATCAACATTCAAGTTCAAGTTCAAAGTTCAATTGCAAGTTAAGTCTTCATTTTATTTGCTTGTCATTACTTTTACCTTTTGCTATTTCAATTCCAAGTATGATTAGATAGATCTTTGTGGATTTGGATTGAGCAATGTTGTATGGATGTTCTTGAGCTTTGAATGGATTAATTAGGTTGCAATTGCTTTGATTATGAGTTTGATTGTGTGAGTGGTGATCCAATTTGACTCTTGTGTATGGGTGATCAACCTATATGAGAGGTGTTTGGAGAAGGAGTCTCATCTACGAGAGTAGAGTTACTCCTTAGCCTAGCGTAGCACATTTCCCTCTCACCTTTGAGAAAAGGGAGAAGTGGAAGATAAGAGGCACATAACGTGTTTGACAAAATGCCTCTCCTAGCCTATGGGATAGGAGCAATGGCATCAACTTTTGAAGATGTATATAGCTTTGGAATCCTTTTGTTAGAAATGTTCACAGTTAAAAGACCCACAGATGATTTATTCAATGATGACTGTAGCAGTCTTTGTGAGTATGTGAAGTTGGCGTTGCCTGGGCAAGTGATAGAAATAGTAGATCCTTTGCTATCAGCATGCCTAGAAAGGAGTCATGGAATAACACCGGATGTAGAGTTGGAGAATGATGGCAATTTGGTGGAAATTGAAGAAAGCAAGGTGCATAGCTTCTTCCTCTCCATCTTCAAAATTGGGCTCACTTGTGATTCAAGATCACCAGTGGATCGCATTCATATGAATGAAGTGAGTAGGGAATTACAGAAGATTAAGAAGGCTTTTTTTGCATAAAATTAAGCAAACATGTCTTGTGACATACAATATCTCCCTAGGTGAACAAACATGTCTTGTGACATACAATATCTCCCTAGGTGAACTAGCTAGCAGTTGAGAAAAGCTTGATTTTGAATTTGCCTAATATATGTTGCTCTAAATTTCTTTTTATGTAAACTTTTTCTTGGATTATTCTTTTGTTGTATGATGGGAACAAGCTGCAAACATTTTCTGTACATGTTCTTATATTATGCGTTGTAATTTGGTTTGAAGTTTGTATAAACAGTTATCATTTTGTTGGTTTCTAAAACTGGTTAACTGTCAGTCCATGAAGTGAGCACGGGCAAATTATACTATGGACCGTGGTCCCCTTAACAACATACATGAACCAAGTAGAAAAATAATGTTATTTAAAGTTTTTTCCATTAACAATGATAGATAGTAAACTCTATTAGGGTTCGTGTAGCAACTTCTATCATTATTTAGTTTTATTTTATACGCACTATAATTTCATTATAATGAATATGTGAGATTTGTTATTTAGTTTCATTTTATACATGATAGTGCAAAAGATGCTATCTTTATAAGGCTGTTTTAGGATCATCTTGTGCACAATTGAAAGCTTTTGTGTTTGATTTGCCCCTTTATTGCGTTGGAATGCTTGTTATTGTCATTGGACCCCGTTCCACACTTAGCTAATTGTTTTGTAGGTAAAAGATGTGCAAAAAGGGCAGGAAATGACAACATTTCAGATAAGTGAAGAACAAACCAAAGTTGGAGCAAAAAATAGGCCAGGACTGATGTGGACGCGCAGTGGACGCGCGGTGGACGCGCGTTCACCCATGCGTCCAGGCCTGCATCCGAAATTATGCTTGCAGAAGTTTGGCAGCAGAACAGCAGTCTGCTGTGGACGTGCAGTGGACGCGGGTTGGACGCCCGCGTCCAACTTTCTGCCCTCTGAAGTTGGATTCTGTGCAGCAAAAGGCACGCTGGACGCGCAGTGGACGCACGTCCAGCCGTGCGTCCATCGCGGAAATTTCAGCAGTTGGGCGAGATTTAAAAAGGGGAATTGAGCCATTTTGCAGGGGATCCATCACATTTCAATTTTAGATCAGTTTAGAATATTTCTCTCTCTAGGTTTAGCCTAGAGAGATCTCCCCCAATTCACTCCACATTCCCAATTCACTTCACATTGCAATTCTTAGGTTTAGATTAGAATTAGAGAAGAATTCCATTGATGCAAGATTGAGATCAACATTCAAGTTCAAGTTCAAAGTTCAATTGCAAGTTAAGTCTTCATTTTATTTGCTTGTCATTACTTTTACCTTTTGCTATTTCAATTCCAAGTATGATTAGATAGATCTTTGTGGATTTGGATTGAGCAATGTTGTATGGATGTTCTTGAGCTTTGAATGGATTAATTAGGTTGCAATTGCTTTGATTATGAGTTTGATTGTGTGAGTGGTGATCCAATTTGACTCTTGTGTATGGGTGATCAACCTATATGAGAGGTGTTTGGAGAAGGAGTCTCATCTACGAGAGTAGAGTTACTCCTTAGCCTAGCGTAGCACATTTCCCTCTCACCTTTGAGAAAAGGGAGAAGTGGAAGATAAGAGGCACATAACGTGTTTGACAAAATGCCTCTCCTAGCCTAGTGATCACAAGGATGACATTACGGTGTAAGGAGTGAGTCCATTGACCACGAGAGTGGCGGTGGTGTTGGTGACCTTATCTCATTTTCATTATCTAGGCGTTGTTAGCCTAATATCTTAGGAAATCAAGGATACCTATATGAGTTGCAAGATCCAAATCCTCCTTTTTCAATTGATTGTTTCCAATGTTTGTTCCTTGTTTTCATTATGTTTCATGCACATTTCCTACTACGTTTGGGTTAGCTTTCAAACACTAAACACTCTTGTGCTTAATCCCCTTGCCGCTCAAATTCCCTCCTTGCCGTCCTTTGAGAACGATACTCGGGAACCTCTTCCCGTTTTAACACCTACTCCTTTCCATCCACCGCGAAAACTACTCTGTGATAAATATTATCTGCATTTTTAAGCTAGCTTCTTGCTCTTTACTGTGATAAATTAACTTAAGTTGTTCATAACTGATCAGCTTAAACCAAGAATGTTAAATGCAACTCTGATCTATGCATTTTTTTTAGCTTCTAGCTCCTCCGTGTCTCAATACTTGCTTGCTTATTTTTATACAAGGCCTCTTTTTAAGCTTCTAGCTCCTCGAATGAGAGTATCTAATTGATTCAATATTTCCAAAAGTAATTACAGATTATAATACACAACTTTAGCTCCTACATAATAGGCTTAGGACTAGCACACTAAGGTAACAGCTAATACTTGGTCTAACACGCCCCCTCAAGCGCAAGGTTGGAGGGCGAAAACATTGAGCTTATCTCGGAGAGCAGTGAAGCGAGCAGCAGGCAAGGGTTTGGTGAAGATGTTTGCCAGTTGATCCTTTGTCGACACAATGCTTACTTCGAAATCCCCCGAAGTGACTTTATCACGGACAAAATGGTAGTCGATTTCGACGTGTTTGGTCCTCGCGTGGAAAACCGGATTGGCGCACATGTATGTGGCACCTAGATTGTCACACCAGAGCGTCGCCGATCGGCCTGTGTGCAATCCCAACTCTTTCAACTCTGTCATAGTCCACTGTTTGCGTGACACCCAGGAGATTAGGTTGGAGCCAAGAAAAACAGCGTAGCCACTAGTTGACTTGCGATCAGTGGGACATCCGGCCTAGTCAGAATCTGAGAAGGCGTGAATATCAGTTGTCGGGGATGCAGACATGCGGAGTCCGTAGTCCATTGTGCTCGTCCTAAGCCTATTAGACATGCGTAGACATGCGGAGTCCGTAAAACCCTCTTCAAAAGTCCCAAGTGCTCGGTCGTAGGCGCATGCATAAACTGACATAACCGATTCACTAAATACGATAGATCCGGTCGTGTTATAGTCAAATATTGGAGTGCCCCAGCCAAACGTCTGTATTGCGTTGGGTTGTCGAAAACGTCATCTGGTGGAGTTACTGCCTGTGTCACAGATGCCGGAGTAGCCAGAGGTTTACAGTCAGTCATACCAGCCCTTTTCAACAAATCACCCATGTAGCGGCGCTGAGATAAGATCATACCGTCGGGAACTGTTAAAGTCTCAATACCGAGGAAGAACCCTGGCGTGCCCAAGTCCTGTATCTTGAAAGTGGAGGATAGACACTGAAGCAGAGTATCGACCAACACTGAGTCATTCCCCATCATAATAATATCGTCGACATACACAAGCAAGAATACTCTAGAGGATCCCGCCGCATAGTGAAACAGCGAAACATCGGTCTTGGAGGCAAAGAAACCAGTGACGAGTAAGAAGTCATGAAGTCTCTTGAACCATGCCCGAGGAGCTTGTTTCAGTCCATACAGGGAGCGCTGTAGATGGCACACATGATCTGGATGAGCTGGATCCTCATATCCGGGCGGTTGCCGCATATAGACTGTTTCCGCTAAGTGGCCATTCAAAAAAGCGTAATAAACATCTAGTTGACGCATAGTCCACCGGTGTGACACTGCAAAAGAGAACAAAAGACGCACTGTAGTCGGTTTGACTACCAGGCTAAACGTGTCGAAGAAGTCCTCACCGGCTACCTGGTTAAAGCCTTTGGCAACTAAGAGAGCCTTATATGAGGATCGATAGTTCCTCACCGGCTACCTGGCTCGATAGTTCCGTCGGCCTTACGTTTTGTCCGGTACACCCATTTGCACCCTATAATATTCATGCCTGGTTTCGGCGAGACCAGACTCCATGTGTGATTGTTGAGTAAGGCATTGAACTCTTGGTCCATAGCCTCCCGCCACTGTGGGTGACCTACCGCTTGGGTATAACAGGTTGGATCCAATGTTTCAGCAGCAACCGTCAGCGCATCAAACGGCTCACCCGTGCCTTTAGTCATATGACGTAGGCGCATAACGTGTCCCCGAGGTTGCGGTTCTGTCACAGCACGCCGCCTGCGTGTTGGTGCTGGTGTTGAGGGAACTGGTGGAATGCACGGCTCAGCTGCCGGAGTCTGAACCGGTACAACAGGACTTGAGCCCCACGGCTTAGGGCTTTTCCGAGGGAGTGTTGGTTCCTGCACAGGAGTAGAAAAAGGAAACACTGTCTCGTCAAAGCGGACATGGCGGCAGATATAGGTTTTTCCCGTATTTAAATTTAAACAACGATACCCTCGAAAAGACGTAGGATAGCCTAAGAATACACAGGGAGCAGACCGGAACTCTATTTTGTGACGATTATATAGCCTGAGGTGTGGGAAACAGAGACACCCAAAAACCCTAAGGGACGTGTATGTGGGTTCTGTTTTAAACAACTTGTAGTAGGGACTATTGAATTGTAGTACTGAGGAAGGTAATCTGTTTATAAAGTACGTGGCGGTTTCAAAAGCTGAATCCCAGTGTTTTAATGGAACAGACCCTTGAGCAAGTAAAGCTAACCCGGTTTCAACAATGTGTCGATTCCGGCGCTCTACACGGCCATTTTGTTCATGTGTATAAGCACATGACTGGCGGTGCACAATCCCGAGAGTTTGGAATAAAGTGTGCAAGTGACGATACTGACCACCTAAGTCTGTCTATATTGCCTTGATAGAACGTGAAAACAAACGTTCTACCATGACACGGAAAACATCAAATACTTTGTATATATCAGATTTTACACGAAGGGGATAGAACCAACAATAACAACTATAGTCGTCAACAAATAACACAAAGTACCTAAAACCATCAGAAGAAAGAACAAGCGCAGGGCCCCAAATATCTGAATATACTAAATCTAAAACATTTGAGCTAGATGTATTTATTCTTTCTAAAGGGAAACGAGACGATTTTCCCAACTGGCATGCTAAACACAGATTGGGCGAACTTGACTTCTGCGAAACTACTGGACAAGACTTCAAGATCTGCTGAAGAACGCGACTGTGCCGGTGACCAAGACGCTGATGCCAAATGGCGGAAGGAGCCCGAGCTGTGAGATATGCCGAATGCACTCGGGGTACGGAAATATTATATAGGCTACCCGAACTGGAACCTCTAAGCAGTATTGCCTTGGTTATGCAATCCTTCACAACAAAATAATCGGGATGAAATTCGAAGAAAGCGTTATTATCAATTGAAAAACGATTAACTGACAATAACGAGGCAGAAAACTGAGGTACATGCAATATATTTTTTAATTGCAGAGATTTAGAAACTGAGGGAATCGAAGCAATCCAATACGGGATATACCCAGACCACTACCATTACCAACGCGCAGAACGTCGGGTTCGGAGTACTCCTCCGACTTCGCCAGCATGGATGCATCAGGCATGGCGTGTGATGTTGCACCAGTGTCCGGAAGCCAGGACGTCACCTCCGCCGGAGCATTGCCATCACCGCTGACTGCCAAATTCGCCTGCGCCGGAGGATGTTCTGAGTAGCGTCTGTAACAATAAACGGCCGTATGTCCATGAGAACGGCATATTTGACACCTCGGAGAGCCTCCTCGACCGCGGCCATGGTTATTACCGCGACCACCTCCACCGCCGCGGGAGTGCCACTTTCCTCCGCGACTGCCACCGCGGGTGTTTCGGCCGCCGAATCCATTGTCGCTGTTCTGTCTCCTGTTGCGATTGGCCATCATCGTCGTTGGAGATTCGGTGATCAGCACAGGAGCCGCATAGTCATCTGAATAAATGAATTGTTGGGGTTGCAGGTAATCCGCCAACTGCGGAATCGAGACTGGATTTCCTGAGACCACGAGCGACGCAGCCGTAGCTCTGAACTCCGGCCGGAGCCCTCTAAATACATAGAGGTTTTGTTCAGCCAAAGAGACGGGGCATCCTGCTAACGCAAGGTCCTCGACAAGAAGCTGCGCACGGCCCAAGTACTCCGCCGGTGTGGAATCGCCTTGGCGGAGGGACTGGACTTGCGCGAGGAGATTCAGACAGCGGGCACGGGTTAAAGAACTGAGTGCCGCTTCGATTGAACTCCAGACTTCCCTCGACGTGGAACGACCGACGGTGAGATACATTACTTCCTCGGAGAGCGACGCAACGAGCATGGACAGTATCGACTGGTCCTGCTGGACCTAGCCGGCGTATGCTGGATTCGGAGCAGAGGAGGAAGCGTCGTTCGATGCAGTCCCGGTGTTGCTAGAGACCGAAGGCAGAGTCGCCGGTGGTGGGAGCGTGGTGCCATTGACATACCCGAGAAGCCCTTGGCCCTTTAGGAATGGCACAAGTTGAGTACGCCAAAACAAGTAATTTCGTGTCGTCAATTTGATCGACACGAAATGGTGTGCAGAGGTAAGGGAGTTTGGGGTGGTGAGAGAGGTCGGCGCCGGTGTGGCTGCCACAGAGAGGGTTCGTTCAGAATCATTGCCGGCCATTTCGTTTTTTGGGAGAAAAGAAAGGAAAGGTTACCTATCGCGATTCTGATACCAAATGAGAGTAACTAATTGATTCAATATTTCCAAAAGTAATTACATATTATAATACACAGCTTTAGCTCCTACATATAGGCTTAGGACTAGCACACTAAGGTAACAACTAATACTTGGTCTAACACCTGGGAGTCCTATAATTTGAAATCAACTAATACTCAAATAAAAAAAAAATTGCCCAAAACTCTCTCGATTCAACTTATTACACATAATTTTCTTAGTAGAGTTTACTCTTTTTGCAAGATATTATACAATAGTGAAGAGTGATTGAGAGTTTCCTAATCATTCAAAAAAATGTTTTTACTGCAATAAATTAGTACCACGTTAGCATGAATTATATAACAACTTAGGCCACAAAAGTATTATCAACTTGTTAAAAACACACTATATTAAAAAAAAAAATTAATGGTTGACGCCTTGATGACGAGTCCATTTTAATTAGCAGCAAGCTAAGTTGTTAATTTTGTGCCAATAACCGTATGGTTTAGTGAGACGAAGTGATTCTCTCAAATGGAAGCTGAGATCAAGGGTTAGTTCAATCCCTAGTGAAGGCAGTATTGACTCTTTGAAATAGAGAGGTGATGAAAAAACCATATTCAGTTTCATCTTCATTGAAAAATGGAAAAATATAAAAATAATTTATGAATGTACCAAAAAAAGTACGTGTGCAACTGATTCGTAAGGGTAATACTATACAGGTCACACTTGTGTGAGACCGTCTCACAGATCCTTATTCGTGAGACAGGTCGGGTCGGGTTGGAGCAACATGCAAATGTCATACTTAATTATATGCTCAAATATAATACTAATCAGCAATACAATTTTTGTTACTTATGAGAGAAAAAGTATGATATTTTTTCATAATAAGTAATGTTGACAAGTGCTCCTTACTTATAAGGAAAAATTTAATATTTTTGAGAAAAAAATGTAATACTTGAAATCTTAACTGATTTTTAGATTTTGGGTAAAATAAATTAATTATTGACTTGCATATTTTTAGTTATGCATGTTATATTCTAACATAAGTTTCGTTCATATATTAAATTTCACATTTTTTTCAAGTACAAAATTTGCATATATTATACTTGAAAGTAAAATTATTTATATGTTTCATTAAAACGAACAAATCTAAAAATATTTTAAATATTAGGTAAAAAAATTATTCATATTATCTAAACTAAAATTCTAAATTTACAATGTTATAGTGTAAAAAAATATTACTTCATAAATTTACAAAATGAATGTTAGTAAATATGTTTTATCAAAAAAAAAATTGAGAATAAAAAACAAAGAATTAAGTGTTTTTTTTTTTTAGGAATGAAATTCTAAAAACAAGAAAATGGAAAACATAGAATATTCTCCATTTTTTGTTTGTTTGTTGTTTTACACATGTAACATTTCTATCATCTTTTTTTTTTCCTTTTTTTTCAATTTTCTATTATATTATTTCTTAAGCAAAATGAAGATTTTTTCTATTGGACTGGGTTGTGAGATTCTTGGGGCGAGTGATTTCACCTTTTGTGAGCAAGATCGTAACAATGAAGAATTGAAGAATTTTTTTTATTTAATGCGTAATTATTTTGTTAACCTAATCAACTTGACTTAATTAAGTTAATATTTAAGCCTGAATTAATTGAAGATAACATAATGCATGCTTTTGATTTTTCTCCCCCCACCGGGTCAATGGCATAACTGTTGCGGTCCCCCATGGCCAGCTCGGAAAAATTGATTGTATTTATTGGCCCAAATTTCATTCACCTCCCAAGCACCTTGACTTCTGACCCAAGTCCTATCAAGTATTATCTCTTGTTTATTTATGATGTAGAGTGCTCTTGTATTTTTTTATTTTGAAAAATAACCATAGCTTAATAAATGTATGAAGACAACACATTACAAAGATAGAGCCGAGGGGTGGAATACCACTTTGAACAATCAGACTTAGAAAGGGAATTGTAGTAAGCCCGTCATAGCGTGATGACCAATTAAATTTTGAGTTAGCATTCTTATCCAAATTATAATTAGGCTGTGTTTGGAAACCCGGAAAATGATTTCTGGAAATTATTTTCCGGATTTTTGGTGTTTGGGAAGGAGGAGGAAAATGGGGTCAAAGGAAAATAACTTGTTGGTCAATGGAAAAGAAGGCACATTTGAAGGAAAATGACTTCCCCTTTTTTTTGGGGAAGTCATTTTCCGGAATGTTACTGTGCTTCTTTCTTCTCTTCCGCCAACTGTTTCTGCTCTTCATCTCCATCTTCTTATCATACTTCTTTCTTTTTCTTCTTCTTTTTCAGTTGTAATTTATTTTCCAAACAAAAAATATGCATTGGACTACCGTCACGGACTAATTTCTGAAACCAGTCCGGCCAGACTGGTTTCCGAAACCAGCCGCGGAAACTAGTCCGGCGAGACTGGTTTCGTGAAACCAGTCGCCTCCGTCGGCGACTGGTTTCACGGAAATTAGTGGCGATTTCCGTGGAACCAGTTGAGGCATTTTTTTTTGTTGAATTTTTTTTTAGATGTTGTTTCAATGTTTTATTGTGAATTTTTTTTGTTAGAAATAAATGATTTATTATAATTGTGATTGTTTTACTTTTTAGATTGCATAGATGGATAATGAACCATTTTCCTGCCCATTTTCCGGAAAACGAACCAAACACACAAACATAGATTTCTACTCTGCAGCCAAACATAAGAAAGGAAAATGTTTTCTGGAAAATGACTCATTTTCCAGAAAACATTTTCCAAAAATCATTTCCCTGCTTTCC
>CM008342.1:22685548-22695726 GCA_002525835.2 Ipomoea batatas | reverse complement strand
CAAATAAATAAATAAATAAAATGATAATGAACCTAGCTACAAAAATAAAATTAAACAGAACAAACTAAAAAAAAACAGTTAAATAAGTGTTCCCGGCAACGGCGCCAAAAACTTGATTGATATTTTCTGCAAGCGCACAGAGTCAATCATAGTATAAATTCCTGGAGTATTCCAGGGTCGATCCCATGAAGAACACAATTAACTGCTATTCTTAATAACTAATTTTGTAGATAGGAAAAACGCAAATAAAAGAAATTCATGTATTAAAATAAATATTTGTGAATTTAAAGCAAAGGAAATTTCCAATTGATAAAAGACTAGGGATTTGGGTTCACCTATTAGATAATTAACTAACCATCCTAAGTACTGATTCGTGCGATTATAGTGATAATTGCTCCATTTATATCCTAATACTCCGTCGATCTACTAGGTTGTATTCAATTAACTGTGATCATCCGTCGATATCTCACCAACATTAATTGAACCCATTAAGCAACAACCAAAACTCACCACAAATACCTAAAGCTATGTCTAGTTTAGGTCAAATATGTCTATCTTACGAGGTCCAGGTTCATAATTCACCTGTCAGTTCTTCTTATAAACCCTAAAATTCATAAGATAAATATAATCAAGTTCAATTATTTAACTGAAACTTAGAAGAATCAACACACGAAGGATAGTCAATTAATCTAATCCAAGGCTAATCCAAATCCCTAATTAGAACTTCTAGCCAATAATCATAATTAATTGCATAAACTATTCAAGAAATTTAGCATATCAAATTGAGAATATTAATCTGGAAATTTAAAGTAGAGACAGAAGAAAGTAATTCAAGCCTAAAGAATTGATAGCCGCGATCGAAGCTCGGGAATCTCCTCTTCGCTGATGATCCTATGAGCCAACGATCGTTGCTGCTTCCTGGCTTTTTTTCCCAGTGTTGTCTTCTGTCTCCGTCCGTCTCTGCCGTACGCAAAAGAACCAAAATTAAATCCTTCGTTTGTTGCAGTCCAGCGCACCTCCCCCAAATTATTCCCTTTTCTTTCGTTTCTTTCAATGCTGACCAAATCCACCCAAATTAATTTTCCTTCTTTTTTTTTTAGTGTTGCTTTAGTCTTTTGCGTAGAAACCCTCAAAGAAAGCAAGAAAAACAAATAAAATACAATAAAATTAAACGAAAGATAACTATAGCCTAATGACCCAACTTAGATAAACTTAATAATTAAAACACTATTTTAAAATTGAATGCATAAAGCTACCAAATAATATTAATCCTAAAGTTAAAATAAAATCTCTATTTATATTAATAAAAATGCAACATTAGCCTAATATTTATTAAAACCAATCTAAACTAGCAACTTATAAACAAATATAATATCTATAATAACATCAACACTAAACTTAATTTATTTATGCAAAACACTTACTAAAATTACTCTAAAAATGCCCAAAAATTAAGCTTATCAACAATACTCGGCGAATAGACTTCGCCCATAAGTATGAATGGATCATACAACATAATAACCACTGGGAAATGGCACTTTCAGCCACACTTTATCCCGTAGGCTAATCAAGGTCCTCCACAACTTACTAGAAACTAAGGTTTTTAAGGACATTTATTCTTTCTTTCTTTCCTTGAATCAATTAGCATTTTTAGATATACATTATGTTGAAGTCCAATACTTGAAACCGGTTAACACTTTAACCAATGTCAAGAGTTTCCTTTCTTAAGACACTTTGATAGTACATTAATTACCATCCAACGTGGTAATTAAGTGTAACTATCATGAATTTTCCAGTATCACATTTCATACGTACGTAACATACAACATATATATATATATAACATAACACCTCACAACATTTATTTATATACGTACGACACATATACCATATATATATAATATAACATCTTCACAATTTATATATATATATATATATATATATATATATTACACACATTTGTACATATAATCATGTATATAATATAACACTTTCCTGGTGCATATATATTTTTCCTACATAAGCATGATATATATATATATATATATATATATATATATATATATATATATGTATGTATGTATGTATGTATGTATGTATGTATGTATGTATACATACAAAATACTCATACCGTGAATATATGTAAATACTTACAAAATATAACATTCATATAACATATGTATGCATACCTTATCAACGAACATGTATACAACAAATTCCGAAGTCCATAGAGTGGTTACATAGGTTTAGTACGAAATCCTCAAAATTGACACATAAATTCCAACATAAAACTCCTAATTTCATAATTCAACTTATCAATTGTCTAATTTCAAGTGACAATGACCAACTTAAGGGATTCCCTACGTCACAAGTGTGTAATATCACCGTAAAAGTAGTCTTGAACCTTTATCCCCAATTTTCACCGAAAAACCTGATAAACCTCCGAGATACCCTTTAATCAAGTGCATATTAGGGTGTTTTGTCACGTTTATAGCATCCTTGCATGATGAATTACGCTCATAAATGTTTGAAAATCACTAACCAACATATAAAAGCTACTTTTAGCCTAAAAGAGGTGAAACAGGAGCCCCGGGAGCAAATAGGAGCAAAAGTTGAGCTTAAAGAGCGAACCAGGCAAGATCGGAGCCCTGGAGGACCCAAGTGGATGGCCACACGCGTGTGAGCATGCATGGAAATAATCCAGTAGCCTCCAACGCACACTCACACGCGTGTGAGCTGGCGTGGAGATAGCATTGCGCGAAAATTAACTAAGGTTGCTTTTTCGGAGATAGACTATTTAAACCCCTTTGATAGATTTTCAGAGGAGGTTCCCAGAAATTTAGTTTTCCTTTCCTTAGTTTTTCCTTTGGAGAACTTTCTCCATTTTCTTAGATTTTCATTTCTTAGTTTAGATAAATCTCCATTGTAGCAAGACAACAAGCTTGGATTGAATGATTACTTCACTCTAGGTGATCTCTATTTCATTTATATTATATTATATTTTGTTATCTTGTTCTTGGATTAAATTAGCTTTTGTCTTGGATTTCATATTATGAGTGGCTAGTTTAATCTAGGGATTTGGATTGTGTGATTGTATGATGCTAGTGTGATGATCTTATCTCTATTTTGGATCTAAATGCTTAGATTGTTGGATTATCTATTATTGTCTATTGATTGTTGTTTTGATGAGATCTTGTTTGGATTTGGCCAATCTAGATGAGAGATTGAGCTCTTGACTCTTTCATGTCTTTGATTAGAGTTAAGATTTGAAGCTTGACACAATCATAGTTCCTATGGACTTCTTAAGAATAGTAGGATAGTGTGTAGCTTAAGTGTTTGATAAAATTCCTCTTAAAGCTTTGGATGCTTGAAGGCACTCCTTAGTCAAAGAAGTCTTAGTACACAAAGGTGGAAAAGGACTAAGACAACACACTCTTGAATAGCCAACATCCTTGCATTATCTATCCATTACCTTAGTCACACCACAATGCAACATACACGAACACTATCCAATCCCTACTCCTTTTACATATTCACAAACTCTTTTACTTTATTACTTTCTTGCACACAAACCAAACTTCATGAACTCCTTTTACTCACGATCCACCATTCACTACACTCGAACCCCTTGCATGACGCAATCAAGTAAACACCCGAATATTTGACACACCTCAACGTCCCTCCTTCGAGACCGACACTCGAGGAGTCACTGACTTTCCGTTTTAACACAAATATCTTTTGACGAATCAACCCTTACACAATATTGCTTCTTCAAAATGGGGTTGTTGCCGGGGAGGGTGATAAGTGCAAAAGATGCTACACTTATAGGGTCGTTATCGGGTCACATTGCACGTACTTGCTAACTTTTGTGATTGATTTGAGCTTTAATTGCGTTAAAATGCTTGTTAGTGCCATTCGACCCTAGTCCACACGTGTTTGATTATTTTGTAGGTAAAATGTTGTGCAAAAAGGTGAAAAAGGCATGGATTTCAAAGAATGATTCACGAGCGAAATTTGAAGCAAAGGAACAGGCACGGACGTGCCTTGGACGCGCGTCCACCCAGGCGTCCACGTCCCACACCAGCGAAGTTCGAAGTAGTTAGTAGCGGACGCCTGGTGGATGCAGCCCGGACGCCCGCGTCCGAAAAACAGCTCTCTGAAGTTTGAGATGTCTGCTTTGGACGCGGGAAGGACGCGGACCGGACGCCCTCGTCCGAAAATCACCTCTCTGAAGTTGGTACGCTCTGCTTAGGACGCACAGCGGACGCGGGTCGGACGCCCGCGTCCGATTTTGAGATCTCTCCGAAGATTTGAAGCAGCGAGATAGAATCCCGCTGGACGCGCATCGGACACGCGTCCAGTCGGGCGTCCGCTACGTATTATTTTGGCGGGTTGGCGCGATTTAAATAGAGAATTGGGGCATTTTTCCAGGGGATCCCCATTCATTTTTCCAGATTAGTCTAGCCTAAAATTTCTCTCTCTAGAATTAGGTTGAAATTCTCTCCCAATTCCACTTCAATTCCATTCACATTTCATTCCTAGTAGCTAGATTTGGAGAAGATTGTGGACATCAACTTGCAATTGATCAAGATTTGTAGAAGAATTCCATTTACATTCAAGTAATCTTTCAATTTCCTCTCTTGTTATTCAATTTTTAGTTTGTGAATTATTTTGTTGATTTGATTTGTGCTTTGAATTGTGTTTAGATTTCAATCCTTATAGCTTAGATTTGTTCAATTGCTTTGATGATGCTTAGTTTAGAGATGTGTGGCTAGTTACCTAGTTGATTAGGACTAGTTGAACATGCATGTTGTTCTTGAGCTCTCATGTCATATATCTAGGGTAGAATGATGCTTTTTGGATATCTTGATAGCGGTTTGGGATGTTTGTGTGACCTCTACTCCGATTAGGGCAATCGGACTTGAGAGTTAGTGTAGAAAGCTTTCACCTATGAGAATAGGGAATGCTTGAGACCTCACCAACCTCTTTTCCTTCTCACCTTTGAGAAAAGGGAGAAGGAAGGCAAGAGGCACATAACGTGTTTGTCATAATGCCTCTTCTAGCCTAGTGTTCACAAGTATGACGTTATGGTCTAAGAAGTGAGTCCATTGACCACGAGAGTGGCGGTGGTGTGAGTGACCTTGTCTCATGTTAGTCCTTTGAGCGTTTTCAAACCCCTAGTACCTTAGGAAATCAAGAGTTGCATGTGTGCTAGATTAGTCTGAATCCTCCCTTCCAATACTTGTTTTACAACACCTTTCGTTTTAGTGTTTGAGACATCTTAGAATGACCTACACAACCCTTTCGTTAGGACTAGCTTTTGAAACATAGGAACTCTTGTGTCTAATTCCTTGTCTACCAAATCCTTTCTTACCGTTCCTTGAGACGATACTCGGGAACTTCTTCCCGTTTTATTCACCTACACTCTTTTCACCTCCCGCTAAAATACAACTCTTCAAATGGCGCCGTTGCCGGGGAATGGTAATGGTTTTGTTTAGGCAAGTCTTTAGTGGATTAGCATGAGTAGGTTCCTTAAGTAGAGAGCCTAGTCCTTTTTTACTTGTTTTTGTTCTTTTACTTTCATTTGTTTTTAGTACTTGACACTTCTTGTTGAGCTACTTTGAGTTGCAAACCTTTCTCTTCTTGTTCTTGTTTGAGTAAAATACCAAAGCGTTTATATGCACACTCGCTCAAGAGGGAGTGAAGGTCTACTTCCTTTTAATCCGGAGATTTACGCATTGAATCGGAGGAGAAAGAAGGCCAATAGAGACCAACAATCCCAACAAATAGATCAAGAAGAAGACATGACAACTACTAGTGCAAACATCCCTAACGTCAATATGGACGAATCACCAAGACACACCAATACGGACACACCAAGAGAGAATGTTAGAGGTGATCAATTCAGTAATCATGAGTCACCTCCCCCACAAAGGGAGGAATCTCGACAAAGACCACCACCACCCAACCAACCACAATATCAACAAGAGAACGTAGCGTATGACGAACCATTACCACGTAGGAGATATGCACCGGATTTTCAAGAGCAATTCAACAACCCTCTCTATGACATGCCTCCAAGACAACAACAACACCAACCTCCTAGACAAAGGAGGGATGCTTACTACGAACCACGATATAATGATGAATATTATGAACCACAAAGGGCAAGAAGAAACGAACCAAGAAATGTACCAAGGAACCAACCAAGGGGAGAGGAAAGGAGAACCATAGCGGATTATATGACACCCGACTTTAGTGTCCACAACTCTATTTACATTCCCCCGGTTGAAGCCAACAACTTTCAAATCAACTCCGCCGTGATCACACTAGTACAAAATCAACCTTTTGGAGGATTACCGGCAGAAGATCCACACGTACATATCACTCGATTCATCCGATCGTGTGGGATGTATCGTCAAAACGGAGTTACCGAAGAGGTGGTTAGACTCAAAATGTTTCCATTTTCTTTGATAGGGGAAGCCGCGAGGTGGCTTGATTCCCACGTAGACAACCACTTTAGATCATGGGAACAACTCCACCGAGAATTCATGCAAGAATTCTTTCCGTTGACTAAGACATTGAAAATAAGAAAGCAAATCCAAGACTTTAAACAAGGGTCGTTGGAAACTTTAGCGGATGCATGGAGACGGTTTAAGACACTTAAACATCAATGCCCACCCGACGTTCTACATCCATGGGACGTCATTAGTTCATTCTATTCCGGTCTCACCGATGAATGTAAATTGCTTTTGGACTCATCTTCTAGAGGATCTTTCGTTTCTACAAGTCCCGAGGACGCGGAAGAATTGATAAGAACCATTTCATCAAATACCGGGAATTGGTACAACCAAAGGGAGTCCAAAGTAGGTTTGTATGAAGTTAGTGCCGACACCGCATCTCAAGCTAAGGTGGAAGCACTAGGACTTGAAGTCAAGAGGCTACAAGCACAATTGGAAAAGATGAATAAGGGTCAAAGAGGAAATCCGTGCATGACATTGGCTCTTTATTGCGACAAGTGTGGGGGGTGCACATGGAGCACAAGAATGCACTTCCAACTACGTGGATGTTCCGTATGAACAAGTTGAGGCCGTAGGATATCAAAGGCCGAATGACTACAATGCTTATGGAAATACCAACAACCAAAATTGGCGACAAGGTCAAGGATGGCAAAACCAACCATCCCAAAATCAATACAATCCAAGACCCAGTCAAAGTGGGCCAAGTTACAATACAAACTACAATAGAGGATACCAAGACAATCGAGGAAATCAATACAACCCGAGAGCTAACCAAGGAGGAGCGTATCGACCACCTATGTACCAAGGAAATAATCAACAAAGAGAAGAAGCTCCTAAAGAGAGCATGGAAGACAAAATGGTGAGAATGTTTGGCGAATTAAGGCAAGACGTGACCAACATGAGGCAAGAGTGGAAGCAAGACTTGAGACAAGAGATATCCACGATAAGGCAAGAGGTCTCTAACTTGAGACAAGAAAATAATGCTTCCTTAAGACACTTGGAGACACAAGTTGCCCAAAATTCAAAGGCCTTGGCCGAAAGACCACAAGGCACACTTCCGAGTACCACGGTAAATAATCCTCGGGAGAGGGTGCAAGCCGTGACCCTTCGGAGTGGCAAGGAACTTCCTGAGCCGACCTTGAAGAAGAATACTATCTCCAAGAGTCCAATCGAAGAAGAGAAAGTAGAAGAAATCCTTGAAGAGGACAAGGAGCAAGAAAAGGAAACATCTCCATTACCCTTGAGTCCAAAAGCCACTCAATCTCGAGATAAAGGAAAGGAAAAGGTGGATTTACCGATGTACCAACCACCACTCCCATTTCCCGGGAGGGTGAAGAAGAGCATAGACAAGACGCAGTACGGCAATGTAACACCCCGAAATTTCCTACTACTCTATTAAATATAAAGGGGTTATTTTCTTATTAAGTAATTATTAAAATAATTATATGTATAATTATTTCCTCATGGGCTTGGAATAATGTATTCTTGGGTTACCTATTATTATTATTATTACTATGTTACAAAATGTTCTTAGCCCAATATACCTATGTAGATATATATATATATATATTTTATAATATGTAATTTTACTATGGGCTTGGGATAATGTATTTTTATGTAATCTATTATTATGCTCACACTAAATGTCCTTAGCCCACTACATCTATAGATATATTTTATAACATATAAATGATTATGGAGCCCAAATGGAGATATATGCATATACATATATATAGTCTTGACCCAAAGATAAATGACCCAATTGCTATATCTACCCTAGCCCAAAATAGAAACCTCTAATTATGGACCCATATATATATGTTCTTTCCCTTTTGGATATCTCCCTCTCTGCCGTTGTCTTCCCGAAATCTCTCTCGCCCCTATCCGTCTCTGCCTCTCGTCTCCTTTGTCTAACAACCAACAGCGATGGAGACCTCTTGCAAGCAACCTCCTTCAATGTGAATAGCAGCGGCAAGTTTTGGCGGTGGAGACCGGCAGCTTCAACATTCACTCTCTCCCTTTCGTCTTCTCGTTTCCGTGGGAGTGTAGCAACTACTTCAGCAGCAAGGAGATGGTGGGCGAATGCAGCAGCGATGGTGGTCTCGGGCTCGTCGACGGCGACAACCTCTTCGTTGAAGCAACAAGCGACGATGGCGGCAAGGTGGGAAACAGGGGCGACTGGCCTTCGGCGATCCTCTTCGCTATTTTTCCTCCCGTCAAGCAGAGTAGCAACAGTAGCTACTTCGGTGACCTCCCTTGTTTTCCGGCAGCGGGAAGCTCTCATCATCTCTTCTCTCCCTCTTCTCCGTTCGGCGACGAAGACGACAACGATGGGTTCCGGCGGTGGGGCTAATGCCGCGGCAGCAGTAGCTCTCGGCGAACTCTCACGGCAGGAGCTGGCGGGGGCTGACTCCTCCGTTACCGGTCCGTGTTCCCTTCCCCTGTCCTTCACGACGTCGGCATGATCGAAGCTCGCCACCAGCGGCAGTAGCGAGCGCAGCTCCCGTCTTTCTTCTCGGCAAGCAAGATTGCAGTGGTGGACATGGCAGGAGGTGGTGCCGGTATTCCTCCCCGACCGACGACTTACGGCAGAGCAGCGGCTTCTTCCCCGTTTGAAGAGCGCAGTAGAGTAACGGCGGGAAGTGTTGGTGATGATGACTGGATTTATTCTCTTGCTGGGCATAGTATAACCGAAGAGGCAGCGTGGCGTGGCGGTATGGTGTTTGTGTACTGAGCCGGAGGGCGTGAGTTCGAATTTGGGACTAAGTACTATGTTTAAGGTAATATTTTGGTTCATTATTATGGAGCTTATAGTTTTAATATTAGTTATAACATTATAGCTTAAGTTTAGATTAGTATTATTGGTCATATCTTTGTTTTTGGTATTAGTTAGTAATTAGATTAGTATGGTTCATATGGTTAGGTTACTTTAGCCTTTAAGCACGGATTATAGGTGATAACTATAATGGACCAACTAGGAATGTTAATATCATTGTTATTGATAGTAGCCTGTAGTGATGGTATTAGATTATATTAATTCTCAGGTTCGTGACTATGGACCTAGCTTATGAGTAGAGTTGGTGTTGCTTTGGATTAATACGCTGTTGGATTAAAATACGCTTCACAGGTAACCACTATGTCCATCAAAATCTATTTTTACACTCTCATTCTATATGATATTATTTGGCGTTGGAAATTGTAACACCCCGTAAATTCGTTCAAGCCTTTCGATCGTTAATTAATTTCTTGGGCAATTTAATTATTTTAATTGGGCTAATTCTTTCAATTTAATACATATATGTATATATATATTCTTGAGCCTAATTTAATTATTTTAATCAAGAGCCCCAATTCTTGAATTTATTCTTGTAAGGGATTTTATTCAATTTGGATCCTTACAATTCTTGTAATTAAAATATTCCTACATAGCCCAACTTCCTAATATATATTATTATAATGTCCTTAATTAAGACACCTTATGGGCTTCCTTATTCTAATTCACATATTTAATTGTAAGGGATGAATTCATTAGCCCAACTTATTAGTCTTGAATATATTTAATTCTTGTAACTATTATAATATATGTAACTTAAGCCCATTCCACATTAAAGTCTTTCACCCTAATACATTATATGTATTCTAGTATACATATTGAAG
>CM008342.1:22648955-22669436 GCA_002525835.2 Ipomoea batatas | reverse complement strand
CAATCCTTCTAGGGAGTTTCTAGAAGAAGAGTGGACGTAGGCGGGTTGGCCGAACCACTTAAAAATCTCTCTCGCATTTACTTTCTACTTTTATCTCTCGCTATCTAACTCTCGATCTGCACTGCATATAATCACACCTCTCGAACCAACTCAAACTCGTGCTAATTAAAAGGGGGATAACTTTTCCGCTGCGCATAAAACTTTGTCTTCATCTTGTGAGGTATCGGACCTAAACATCCTAAGTCCAATACACACGAGAGGTTGAAAAAGATTTGCAAAATCTTATACAAGTCTATTCACCGCCCCCCGCCCCCTCTAGACTTGTACCACATCCCCTTGGGACCAACAGAAAACAACCCAATAGTGAAAGTGCTAGCTAGCTTTAAGTGAAACAGAATGTTAAGCCCAAACTCCACCCTCGACTAGCTCAACTTATACTCCATCTCAACCCATCCGACTTCAATTTCTCGGTCATCTTCGCCTTCTCTGCCAATTACTCCCAACTCCAACCTCAATTCCTCCACCATCTTCACCTTCTCTGCCAACTCCAATCTCAATTCTTCTTCCACATCTTCGCCTAGAATTTAGAGCTTTAGCCCCACTCCAAATATTTTACATGAACTGAGAATTCGGGATTTGGTTCCAACTTGGAAAACTAAATCTGTGGGTTTCCAAGTTAGAAACCAATAAGCTTCCTGCTGTGGATTTTTGTATTGTGGTGGACTGCAAAAGGGCCCTGATGAGGAATCGTGCAGTGGTGGAGGGAACGCATGTCTGGTTTGCACGATGGTCACCGGACTAGAGATTGAGGCGGACTCGCCATTTACTCCGGTGGAAATCAATATGATGAAACCCTTGCTTGAGAGACTATGGGTTCAAATTGTGAGTGAGAAGGGTGCGAAGAAGGGATTTTGGCAGAGATTGAAGTATGATTTGATGCCCTGATTTTGTATTGGATGTTGTCGATTTGGGCATTTCTTGAAGGAATGTCGGATGGGGAAAATAGGGGGTGGAATTGCAACGGAGAAGCCAAATGCGAAGGTGGTGAATAGCGGAGAACAAAGCTCGAAAAATGACTTCCCCCAAAAAAATGGGAAGTCATTGTTTGAAAAAAGAGTTGTTGGCACTGGAAATTCAAATAATGTTATTAGGTCGTGCTGATAATTGGCTATTAAATTAATTACTTTAATTAATTAAATTGGGCTGATATTTATTTAATTGGGTTAATTAAATGACCCATTGAATAATTAATTGGTCTAATTAATTAATTTAAAGATATTGTTGCTGAACTGCTGGCCCAAATTCAAGCAATATATTTAATTAAGTTGGACCAGGCTATTGGATCAATTGGGCTACTCAAATTGACGGGCTTTGACTTGGTTTGGCCCATGAAGAATATATGTGGATTATATAATTTTGAGGAAGTTGTGGATATTATAAATGGGTTCAAAATTAGAATATATGTGGGTTATATAATTTTGAAGAAGTTGTGGACATTATAAATTAGTTCAAAATTATATAATCATAAACCTGGACATGATGATGTCCAGGTATATTCCTTGAATTTAATTCAAAATATTAAATTAAATTCAAAGGATGTGGTTTGTTATATTTTCTCTACTCCCACACCACTATAAATAGTGGTTTCACTTTAAAGATTGAAGGCATTGAAGATTAGAAGACTTTGAAGCTCTGAAGATCTGCATCTCACCGAGAGGACACGCCTGCAATTTATTTGCACTAAGGGGCACGCCTGCAATTTATTTGCACCGGGAGGACACGCCTGCAATTTATTTGCATCGAGGGGACACGCTTGTAATTTATTTGCACCAAGGGACACGCCTGTAATTTATTTGCACCCGGAGGACATGTCTGCAATTTATTTGCACGGGGAGGATACACTTGTAATTTATTTACACCAGGAGGACACACCTGCAATTTATTTGCACCGGGAAGACACGCCTGCAATTTATTTACACCAGGAGGACACGCCTACAATTTATTTGCACCGGTGGGACACGCTTGCAATTTATTTGCACCCGGAGCACGCTTGCAGTATATCTGCACTAAGGAACACACCATTTGTGTACCAAACTCCGCATACGTACAATTCGGCATAAGTCCAGTTCAACATTCTTTGAACTCGGCATACGTCCGAACTCGGCATACTTCCAGTTTGGCATACTCCGAACTCGGCATAACTCGGCATAACTTAGCATACTTCCAGTTCGGCATATTCCAAACTCGGCATAGCTCGGCATAACTCGGCATAGCTCGGCACAACTCGACATACTCCCAATTCAGCATACTCTGAACTCGGCACACTTCCAATTCGGCATATTCCGAATTCGACACACTTCAAATCGGCATACTTCTAATAGAGAATCAGAGGACTTCTATACAGAGATTGTACCCTTTTTCGTTTGATATATATACTTCATTGTAATCGATACACTTTGAATTTTGAAATATACAATTCAAGTTTTTCGTGTTTACAAGAGCAACTATTTTACATTGACTACAACCCATTTTCCTTTCAATCATATCATCTATAGCAACAACAGAGTATTTGAGAAAGGTAGCAATCAATTCTAGAAAAAATGTTAAGCCAGAAGTCTCATTCATCCCATAACACATCTGCAGATAGTAACAAATGAGAATCAGTACGTGTACACAAGTATTATTCTTCGCCTTAAAAACATGAAATCCAACTCAAATAGTTTTGGCTGAAAAATATACCTGTATATTCAATTTATTCAATTTGCAAAGGTAAGTAGAAATGAGATAAGACAATTGAATTACCAAATTCTGTCCATAGAATGAGTCATCTTGAGCAATGAGCCATGTCAAAATAACTTGAAGGGAAAGGAAGGCGTTGTGTCAAGATGATTCCAAGAATTGCAGGAATTCCACGCTCCAAAGCGAATTGAACCTAGGCCTCATGGTTATCTCTTGGTGCAAGAGAAACTGTAAGAATCCCATGATCTAGTAAATCCCCTCCCCAGCTTGCAACCTAGACATTAGAAGACCAATCATTGTACTGTATGTCACACGTTTATTTTAAGTATGGCACACATTTCTTTTAAGTATGACGGGACACATGATTATTATAAGTACGACACACGTTAATTATAAGTCTGGCACATGTTTATTATAAGTATATCACACAGTTCTTTTAAGTATGACACATGATTATAATAAGCATTGAAAAGCTGTTATTTATTCATGTCTACATGTATACATGCATTCCTTGTCCACCTTGCTACTATGTACTTTGGCAGTATCATTTCAGTGTCCTCATCCTTTAATTTAAATTCATAAGTTTTTCCTTGACATATTTCCACCTCGAACTCTTCCGCGTAATTTTCATGTTCGTCTGGTTCAGTGTGCAAACAAAATGAATATCCCACTGATGAATACTTATTATTTTAATCTAGCAAAAAATAATAGTCTCAAAAATAAAATGTTGCAGTTATACAGTCTGTATATTCCTAATCAAAAAATAATATTTGTTTAATACATTTTAAAAATTACTTTCTGCACTAATTAAACTACTAAAATTCGTTGTACCCACTGTCGAACTAGATGGCTATATTTTTCGGCCAAATATTTAAAACACTTACAATGTCTTTTTTTATTGAACTAAATATACATACACAAAGCTAACATTTTTTTAAAACTACTGAACCAACTGGTTTCACACCGGGAGAACATGATTCAAAGCAACGACCCCAACAACTTGGAAGATATCTTGAGAAAGGGTTTTAGCACCGGTGTATCCTATATGTACTCCAGTTTATTCGAAGTATCCCAATAGTGTACGGCCGTCGACTTATTGGGAAAAAGAAGGAAAATAACTTTAATCTCTTGTTTCGGAAAAATAAGTGGCTCACGAGGAATGGAAAAATCTGTGATGTATGTGCACACGACAATCTTATGGCACACGATATATATATATATATATATATATATATATACACACACACACAACCTCTAGTCACATAGACATCACTGCGTGATTTATCACCATTGAAGTGATCAAACTATTCTGTTTGTTTTCGTACATAGATGAAGATGATCCCAACTTTATGCTTCTTTATGAGCATACAATTTATTACCGTTCATATCTTCATCTAATATGTTTCCTATATTAATTACAATACTTCCAAAATTAAAATATCTCTTAATTCTCTTCTATGCCATCTCTTATTATTTATTGTTAGAATCTCACATTATTTTGGATACACTCACAACACTTGATTGCACTTATTTGAATGCCTAGGATTTGTCCTCATTGTACTCTAATACTATGTGCCCTCTTGTGAATAAGGGCCTATATGTAGGAAAAGATTCCTGTGCGGTTGTGCAGTTATGCACCTTAAGCATTAAAATGGCGCACCTTAAGTACACAAATTACACACCTTAATCACACAAACAGAGCACCTTAAAAACACAAACCATGCGCATCTAAAGCTTTAGGTCGATGCACCTTAAGTACACAAATCATGCACCCTAAATACACAAACGACGCACCTTAAGAAAGAAAACCACGCACCTTAAGCTTTAGGTTCACTCGTCTTAAGTTTCACCACTGACCCACCTTAAACGCACGAACAACACACCTTAAGAAGGAAATACGTATTTTAAGAAGAAAAACTACGCACATAAAGCAACCTTACAGCCGCACCGGAGAAGGTCAACTACACAAAAACTCATTTCTATATATATATGTGTGCGTGTGTGTCTGTGTGTGTAGTCTTTTTTTATAATTACCTTTATCTGTTAGATCTTTCTCAAATGAATGGCTCTGATTGCTTCTTAGTTCTTTCAGTTCTCACTTTCAAACTCTAAAGTACAATTAACATATTATAGAGTACAACTTCAACACGAGTACAAGTAAGTAAAACTACAGAGTGTATTGATAAATCCAAAAAATTAAATACAAAGCTAAATCATAAAATTAAAACCTCTAAATACTTCATAGTAAAAAGTGAACCATTAAACTAAATAGAAACAACTAAAACATAAAGTTTAAAAGTTGAACTCTAATTGAAATTAACTTTTACATTTCATGCACTTTATACCGTTATTGGATGTACTTTTTATTGTTGCTAGGTGCATTTTAAAGGCAAATCATAACTACTAAAAGTTGAAAAAAAACATAAAGTGACATTGTAAGTGGCTATTTTGTGGTACAAATATATGTGGAGTCTACTTCCGATTTTAGTCGGAACAAAGTGGATTCAGATTTTTCGTAGTGAGATGAAAAGATTAATATATTGTACGTTTAAAACAGATAATGAGTGAATGAGAAACTGATTCTCAAAGTAGACTCATATGAGTTAGAAAATGAAGATAGAAAGGTTTATAAGTAGCCTTTGTTCTAAATTTGAAAAAAAAAATTGAGATTGCAGTTCTATATATACAAGAACCTTTTAGAAGCGCTTTAGAAGGAGTTTAAATTGTTAAATTAGGTATGCTCCCACCCCTAGTTAATGTGAATGAAAAATTTCTAAGCAAAATACTACCGCTCAGTATATTTACGCCACTCTTGAATATCTACTATATATATACTAATAAGAGCCAAAGAGAGTTAGGTCTAAAATGGGTAGAAAAAATAGCGGTCAAATTATTTAATCAAATGGATGACTCAGATTGTTTAGATTTATATTTTCACTTGAGATTTCCTAATTTATCCTTAATTATATGATTATCCGTTAAATTTTCTGTTAAATACTATCTTTTCCGTTAAATTTTCAGTTAACTTTTAACTTACTCATTAATTTCTATAAGTAAGGTCTTAGGTTCGAACCTCATCCCAATCAAAGTTGGCATAATTATTCAAAAAGTAAGTACTATACTCTATTACTCTTAATTATTAAATTAAATAATAAATTAGTAGTTTTTATTTAAAAATAATAATAAATTAGTAGTTACAACAAAAAAATAATGCATATGCATTTATTTAATTTATAATTCAATGTCTACAATGCCTTTATTCAAAACAAATACTCATTATCAAAAAATTAAAAAACAGATATAATTTCATTAGTTATATTGTCTATATTTTCTACAATACAAAGATTCCTTACCTTCAAATTTATTAATTAATTATATTCACTACATTGTTCATTGTTTTCTTTTTACACTATCTTGTAATTAAATATCAAAGTTATACTAAAAAATAACGTTATATATTTATTTACGAATTATTATGTTAATAACATGGAAAAAAAATTTAAAAAAAAAAAACAATTTGAAACCAATCATATTAACTACTTAGGGATGCTTTGTTTACAAAGAAAACATTCAAATAACACAATAAATTGATTTAAAACTCATTATTAAAAATGTCAATGTAGGGAAATAGAATATTGTGACACACTTGATGCATTGAAAATATGTTGAGACTACAACATTGTTGGAATCAATCTTTCAAATTCAAAAAAAGAAGAAATTTTAAAAATAACTACTATTGCAACATTCATTAATCTTGTATGTAAAATACTTATTGCGCATTCTTTAAATATATTAGAACTAATATAAATTTATAATTCATTCATTTTCTACAATTCAACCTGTTTGGATTAAAGACAAAATCAACATCGATTTTGACAACAAAAATAAAATTGATATATAGGATTGGACATTATCTCATTCGTGCAATGCGCCTGAAAAACTAGTATAAATTAAACAAAAACTATGAATTCGTCCCGAAGTGACTAATGAGATCTTTAATATGTCAAATTTTAGCAAATTCATTCAAATCTACTCTTATCAAATCTACCCAAAAGTCTGTCCTCTATGCTGATCCCGGGATCCGAAGAACATAACACAAACCATTGGATATGCAAAGAGCATAACATATACAAACTAAGTTGTTGAGAGTTCAAGAACATGAGTTTATACATGTATTATCGAATATGACAAAATCTTTTATAAGATGAAAAAAATCTCTTAGAGAGGGCACTTATAACATATAGCGCTTGTAGCGCACAGTCTGCACTTCAAAATTGTCGCCATGAAGTGGCCATTGCAACTATTTTATTATTTGTATTAAAAATTTATAATTATCAATCAAATGAAATTTTGACAAGTTTAGTTTAAATATAAATAATAATAATTATAATTATAATTTTTAGAGATTGAGTGACATAGTGAAAGATAAGGCGGATATGAAATTATAGCGTCAATTTCAGCATCATCAAATTAAGAATACTTCATTCAAAGCCAAATATGCAAATAAAGATTTCTATGAATTTAATTTAATATATATAGCTTTCAAAAAAAAAAAGAATTTAATATATATTTAAAACCAATCAAAAATCGTGTGCTTTTAGAATTTGAATTTCAGAATCTGTGAATTTTATCGGCCTTGATTAGAGGATTAGCCTTGGCGATGGCATCCCGTCCTTGACCCTTGAAGTCAAAGGTACAATCATGCTTCTCCGGGTACCTGTGGACCCGGCAGAAGGTACAACCGCATCTGCACTTGAATTCCATAAGTCCCACCTTCTTATTACAACTCCAGCACCTACTCGGCGCGGGCGGAGGAGCCGCCGCCGCCTCGCCACTGCTAACTGCCGGCTGAGACGGATTCGACGCCGAAGAATCGATTTCTACTCGCAGATTAGCGGACGTATTTAGCGCGAGCTTGCCCATCGCCACTCGCTCTTCCTTCACGCGGAGATCTCGGTAGCACTTGGAGCACAGTCCCTTCGTCGCCGCCGCGCCAAAGAAGCCGCAGCCGTTTTCGCAGAGAGAGGGTTGCGACGGCGGAAATCCGGTGCCGTAGTCATTCCCGTCGGAACTCATATTGATTTCTATCGGTGTCGGCAAAGAGAGAATAAAGAGGCACAGAAATCGATTGAGCGCACAATTTGGAAGGATTAGGGGCTTGAAGCTGATATATATAAGGGTGAGTTAGTCGGTCGAAGACTACTCCGAGTAGGATTAGTGTTAGCTTCCTGATCCGACTGTAGTGCCCTTGTACAAGATATTTTTTTTTTAATTATCTCTTCTATTCAATTTCAATGACTTTTTTGTTCACAAAAAAAAAAAAAAATTTCAATAACTTTTCATAATTTTAGTAGGATTCAAACTTTCATATTTTAGTTGGACTAAGATTTTATGGTGATCAAACAAAACAACTTAATTAACCTCACCGAGCTAATTCATCAACTTTTTTCCCGACACATTCAAACATTTCATAAAACAACAATTTAAATATAGATAATAATGAAATAATTGATTGATTATCAAACATTTAAATATGGACATTAAGCATATTATCATGTGTTTTGAATTTTTAAGTTTATGATTTTTTTTTTTTATAAAAATCATATATAAACATGTGAAATGCATCTATTTTATTGATGTTAGTTTAAAATATTTTTAAATGGGTTTTATATTTTGAAATTAGTCTATGAAGTATGCCAACCTGTATAGGCATGTTTGAGTGAGAGGCCCGCACGAGCTTAACTCATTGGTTCAGTAGGCTATATTTAGAGGAAGAGGGTTTGAGTGAGAGAAATCTAACTAGTGAAAATTTTCTCATACTCTGTCTTAGATAATGATAATGATCACATACTCTGTCTTAGATCTTTTTGTAGCTGCCTGGAATAACTCAGAGTAACTAGTACTTATCTGACGCCCTAATGCTACATATATAAGTAAGCTCCAAGATTAGAACTGAGTAATTAAATATTATATATATATATATATATATATATATATATATATAACATAATCTAGCTTTTTTCAGTAAGAAAACAAATAGTGTTGAAGTACTTATCATGTTGAACTTCCCTTGAGCTTGATTGCAAGCCCTTGCATCCTTTCATAGTCATCAATCGGTATTATCCACATGCAATCAAAAAAATATTAACATGCCTAAATGATTACCAAAGGCAGTCTTCTATTCATCGAAGTGGTGCATAAAAATTTGGTGATAAACCTGGAAGTCATCCATAAAATTCAGCAAGGCACTCCCTGCTGTCTCATCTACCAACTGATCAATCTGAGGTAAAGGGAACAGGTCATTTGGACTTGCCTTATTACACACATACGCCATGCAGGCAGTTTAGGCATTAGAACTACATTAGTCAGCCAGTTTGGATATTTTACCTCACGAATGTGTCTAGCTGCTAGTAGGGTCTCAACCTCTTTTCTAACGATTTTTCTCCTATCCGTGGATAGATATCTTTTCTTCTTAATGATTGACTTATGGATCAGGTCGACTGCTAACCGGTGTGAAATTATGGCTCTGTTGACTCTCGATATATCCTCTTGACACCAAGTGAAGGCCTTTCAGTTTTTACTCAACACTTGGATAAATTCCTTCATGACTTCTTCAGCCAGGCTAACTGCAATCTTCATCTTTCTTTCTGGGTGTAAAGGGTCAATCTCTACCTCCTCTAACTTGACAACCGACTCAGGACGGTCAACCAATTCCTCTCGCTCAGTCTGTCCAGAGGTGGCATGCAATCGCATCTCCTTCTTCCCCATCTTTCAACAAGCATAGATATAGCATTCCCAGGCTGTTCTTTGATCACAATGGGCCACCCCAATGCTACTCGGTGTTCTGAAGTTCATGCAAAGATGTCCAATGGAAATCAGGGCCCCCAAAGTCCTCCAGTCCCATTCGTCTAAGTATCATTTTATGGGAACATGCCAAGTCTACCACAAAGAACTCTATGTTCATCTTTCTCACATTCGAGCAGGTTCCCAACTCAACCGGCAACTTGATAGACCCTTCCAACTCGACAGAATCCCTGGTTTTTCTCGCCAAGGGAGTTCGGACTGGTTTGATCCTATCACAAGATAGACCCAACTTGTTGATTACCTCCATGTAGAGGATATTAACACGTATCCACTAGGATCCGCATCATCACGGTCCCAGTTACATCCATAGCTATCGCCAGGGCATCTTTGTGCATGCGGAACTAATCCTCTCTACAAATCATCACCCGTTTGGTCCTATTTCACAAAAGGTAAGAAAAGTGATGTGGGTAATATTGTCTTTTTGGCGGGGATGACACGCTTTCACATTTCAATAAGAAATTGGTCTAACAAAAGATTGAAAAAAAAAAGAATCCTCGAAGAATCTATACATATATAATACAAATGTTATTGGCTTGGGGAAATGCACAATGCAAAATGCAATCGAATTTCTACGATATATTTTTTTATGACCTAAGTTTATCGGTTTAGTTGAAGAGGTGGTCTCCTATAAGATCGTCTTACAGTCTCAATCCGTGAGACGAGTAGACTATAATAAAAATCAATCATAACAGAAATTGGAATATAATCAATAGTTTAAGTCTTATATATAATACTAATTTTTCTTATGCGCGATGTGCAAAAAATAGGTGCCCAATATTAATAGTTTATATTAAAATTTTATATTTATTTAGATTTTTGATATTTAAATTATTGTAAATAATAATAATAATATTAATAATAATGTAAAATATTTTTATAAATTTTATATTTATATTTTAGAAAATAACTAACATATATTTCCAATATATAATATGTATATATTATTATTATTGTAGAAAATAAGAAAATATATAGTGGCTGCATGTGCATGGTAACAATAGTGGAAAAGATAACGGAAGTTATAACGGTAGGTATATGTTTGTCTAATATATTGTAAAGTACAACTTTTATAGCATAATGTATAAAAAAATTTAACAGAAAAAACGGACATAAATGAAGGATATAACCTTCATTCACACTTATTATGTTTTTAGATTTTATATCATAAATGTAGTATGTTTATAGCAAAACTGTAATAAATAATTTACAAGAAATAAACTAATAACATAACATAATTATATATATCATAAGTGCTTTAAGCATTATATATAATACTTTATAGTATAAATGTAGTATTTTATAACAAAACTTTAATTGAAAATTTGCAGGAAATAATTCACTACAAGAAAAATCGCGATTCACGACGGAAAAAATTCCGTTGCGATATAGCGACGGAATCGCGACGGAATTATTTTTCGTCGCAATTTTTGGCGCAAATAGGAAACAAAACCCGCAAAAATTTGGCGCTAAAAAAATCGCGACCGAATTTGCGACCGATTTTATTTTTATCGTGAAATAACGACCGAAATAGCGACGGATTTAATTTCCATTGTGAAATGGCGACGAAAATTGAGACGAAATTTATTCCGTTGCTAAAATGAACAATTCTCATAAAAATAATAAATATCGCAAGGGAGTTTACGACGGAATTTATTCCGTCGCAAATTGTTTACGACCAAAATGACGTCCCTTGATTTGTTTTTTGTTTTTTTTAAAGCATATATTATATTTATATATAAAAAAAAAACTATAACCCCAATCATATTTTTCTTTTCAGCAGTTCAGCCGCACAGCTTCAATCCCTCAACCTTCGCCCCTTCGCCATGGCCGCCGCCGACGCCACTGCCACTGCTGCCGACAACGCCACCGCCATAGCCACAGCTACCGACGCCACCGCCATAGCCACAGCTCACACACCACCGCCACCGTCGTTTCTTCTGATTGAGAGAGCACTGCGACGCTGCCGCTGCCATCGCCAGAGCCGACACCTCCACCCCAGCCACCGCCGTCCACTCATCAGTCATCACTCACGCTGTCACGCAGGCCGCAGCCACCACTCGCCTGACCACCGCTGAAGGCCACCGGCGACAAAAGAGGTAATGTTTATACTGATTGTTTCAATTCATCTGAATTGTTTCAATTCAATATTATTGATTTACTGATTTAGGGCTTTACCCCTTTTCTGGTTGCCATGGCTTTTACCAAGTTTTGTTTCAATTCAATATTCTTGATTTACTGAATATTTATGGTTGTATGTGGTTAGATGGGTATTTTCATGGGTGTGGTGATCTAAGTTATGGAGTTGATATAGAGAAGATTAGATGGATGGGCACAACTGGAACTTAAATTAAGCACTGATAAAATCTTAGGTTAATTTGGAATTGGTGTCCTAGAAATTCTAGGCTAGAAATAAATTCTTGTATCTGTTTTTATCACTAATTTATTATCACTAATTTACTAATTTTTCTTTAGCTAAAACACTTCTGATCTTGCAGGTTGAAGAGGTCAAAACATGGTTTGAGTAGAGACTGATAGCTAAAATGGTACTGATGTCATTATGAAAGAGGCAAACATGACTTGCATTTCATTCAGTTTGTGTATTTTCCTGGACTTAATGTTTTATATAACTTAATCTGAAGTTTGCAAACCGCAGATGAACTTTTTTTGACTACTTGCAGTGATGAAATAATTTAGACATTGCTGCAAAAGCTTGCAGTTACAGATCCTCCTTTCACTTTGACCCCACTTTAGCCACTAAATATAGATTGTTTCCTGCACAATCACTTTCTAACTGTCGTATTTCAGTTTTTCAGATTTAGAAGTATAACCATCAATTCATGCGCTTGCCTTTAAAGATGGAGGCTCTAGAAGTTGTTCTTTCTCAAGCACTTGGCCAAGCAAGGCCTATTACTGATTTTCTACATGAGAATGGTAAAATATTTGTATCTGAATACTTAGGCTTGCTATGCTTTATTGCATGAGCTAGTGAAAAACTCAAGGATGCCTCATTACTACCTGTTAATGCTTTCTGGTTTAGATAAGTTCATTTCAAAGTAATCATTTGAATTCATCTCATCAAGTAATGAAAAGCTCAAAAGTTTGCCTGTAATTATCTTTGTACCCTACACTAGAAATTTAATAATTCATGAATGGCTTAATGTCTGGCTTCTAACACTAATAAACTGCATGTCAATGCTATGTTTTGTACTATTATTTAATTCTCTAAATGAGGGATGATTTATTATTAACCTTGCAGTGATATGTAATGCTTTAAAGTTATGTTTTCATTATATATTGATGATTTATTATCCCTGAGGTGCTTTCCCTGCCACATAATATATAATGTTTCCTTCATTTTATGTATCTACTCTAATGATTTTATACCTTTTAATACTTCCTTTTGAGTAGGGATTATCCTCTATATGAATTCTACTTGTTTACTTTTCTTTCAAGGAAGTTAGTCTATTTAGAAGTTAAAATCTGTGTAGCACATTTTTACTATTTGTTTGTTGCCGGACTTGGATATTTCTCAAGTCCATATTGCAGGGTGTTGATGAGCCGACTGTTCGTAGTCTTAATGGATGCAGAGTTACTGATCAAGTTTTGCATTTAGTTCCTAATATTCAGGTGTTTTTGAGCTAAATTATTTGAAGTAACCTATGTTGTCTTAATCTTATTACTGATCAGTGTTATTCATCAATTTCCCTGATTATGCAGTTATGCTCTCTCTATCCCTCTCCCTCTTCCTTTATTTTTATTTTAAATTGTTTAAAGTTTAGTTTAGCCTTAGCCCTTATGCAATTGCAATTTTAGAGTTTAGTTTTGTCCTACTTGTGTTTTCAAAAAAAAATCGTTTTGTCCTACTTTTACTGGCATAAGCTGTGAGAAAAATTAATTTTGACCGTAGTTCAACTTTGAGTGCTCCTTTTTCCCTTTTTCCCTTCTTAATCCAAATGTTTTCCTCTTCTTCATTTCGATTGAAAATTTTCAGTTCTTTAATGGCTGCCATAACATGCCTTGTTGGATTACATTATGGGCACATTCTTATTCAGGTCAAGGTAAGATGCACTCTGCTGCTATTTGGCTGATTTGAAAACTTAAATTAAATCCGGCCTATCATTATTTTCTTCATCTTTTTTTATCCCACGTTTCTGTTCTTTTAATGTAGGGTCACAAGCAAAGGATAATATTATGGTCCATATTCTCCTTCCCACTACTGATTGTTGGACTTGTGCTGGTGGTTGTAGGTAATGTTGCTTGTATTTCACATGCATTCATATCTATGAATTAAAATTTGGTAATAAAACAATGCTTCAGGAGTTCCTCTTTCTAAACCACTCTATACGTTAAGCTATATGTTCACCACTCTATAAAAAGGAATATTTTTGTTTTTTAAAAAAAATTTTAAAGGAGTATCTGCGTCTGTTGTATAAAGAACAGACGCAGATACCCTATTTTTTAAAAAATATTTTCCACCAAATTGCGACGGAAAAAGTTTCCGTCGCTAATTCGCGATGGAATATTTCTGTCGCAATTCCATCACAAAATTTTGCAACGGAATTATTCCGTCGCGAAATTTTGGCGACGGAATTTTTCCCTCACAAATGAAGATAGACAAGCCGATACGCGACGGAATTTAGTTGTTTTGCGACGGAATTTTTCCGTCGCGAATCGCGAATTTTCTTGTAGTGAAATATCTTCTAGTTTAGTTTGTGAATAGGTGTGAAATTCTCTCCTTTTATTTATTTTTCATACCCCTTTCTTTTTTAAACTATTTACCCTTAGCCCATACTACCAGCCGAATAAAGACCTATTTGATCATTTCATGCATTCCAAAGGTTGATCTAGTGGGAGTAAGAAAGGCAAGCGTATGGGGTCTCATCTTGAGCAATGTTTTGCATAATCTCAACTTAGCACTTGTGCACACAAGTCCTCACTTAATCTAATAATTTTGGTGTTTGGTTATTGGCTTTAGAAGGGAACTCATTTGTGGTTTGTTTGGGTGTACATGGAAGAAGTGTAATTAATGTTCATAGCTTGGAAAGTGAATTGTCCTTAGTCTTTGTTTGAGGACAAGCAAAAGTTCTAGTGTGGGGGAGTTGATAGCTCTATTTCTAAACACCTTTTTCCTCCTATTTGATCTATTTTTGTGAGCTAAGTGTTAATACTTGAGTGGGATTTATTATTCGTTTGTGTATTTTTGTGTTTATAGGTGAAATTCTCCACAACGAGTAGCAAAGGAAGCATATTGGGGTGCATTGGATCAATTTTGGTAGCATAGGATCCCACTCAAGGAAAGATATGAGTAGTGGAGCGCAAAATGGAGCAAGCTGGAAGAAATGAAACGGGCACCCACACGGGCCATGTAGGTGTCCGTGTGTGCCCGACTGAAGATCTGCTCCGCGTCACCAACACGGCCCGTGTAGGTGGCCGTTTCGATCTGTACTATTCTATTTTATGCGTTTTTTGCTGCATTTTTGTGAAGTTTTGATCCCTAGCTAGCTTAGACTTGTTCTCTCTCATTCCTATAGCCATTGTTAGTTTAGAATAGCATAGATCTACACTTAGATACACATTGGAGGCTTTATTTTGTGGATTTGGAGTGGGTTCCACCAACCTCTTCATCTACATACAATAGAGAAGTTTTATTTCCTTTATTTCTTTCTTCTTTACATTTATTGACATGTTTATGATTTCCTTTCTTAGATTTGCCATGTTTATGTTTGCTATGAGTGAGTAGTTACCTATTTGGGTTAGATTAGGGTGTTATTGCTCCTATTGATGCTAGAAATGTAGTTATTGCATAAAGGGGATGAACAAACCCACCTAGGGTTCTTGAGTTTGAATTGGGTCTTGATTTCTCTTGTGATAATTGATATGTAGCAATTGTTGCTTGTGTTTGGAGAGTCTTTCATCTCAATGGAAGTTGGATGGAAAACTTGAGCTTGCCAATTTCAAACCCATTTTCTTTCTATGAAAATATGGATAGATTGTGGCTTAAATATACTTTTGTGCTTCAAGAATTTGGATTGATACACCACGAAAGTGGGGCAATCCTTGTTCTAATCCTTGTTTTGCTATGAATATGGCTAGATTAGGATTTATATGTGCATTGCCTCAAGACCCTAGGTGAATTGATTCTTCCCCAATTTTAAGTTGTTAATGCATCAATAGAGCATGCAATACCCCTTGTCTACCCCATTTTTTCTTATTGAAGTTTCTTGTTTTAAAATTGTTTTCCCTTAGCATTATTCTAAACCCCTAAATTTACTCATACCTTAAACCAATGCTTGCTTGGATCCTTATGGATTTCAACACTTTGGTGACTAGAACCTGCAAACATCCAAGTACGCATTATAGTCCCAATCACCTGTGAAACGACATTACACCCTCATTATATTCTCACAATCACCCGTATAATACACCAAGCATTTTTTAGGGAGATTTCTTTTCTTATTTGTTCTAGTGCCTCTTGTATAAATACCCTAAAAAGGATGAGTAAAGGGTTCTGATTTTTCAATGAGTTCAATGCAATAAAGTGTTCACCACATTCATTCTTGTGTTTAAGCTTTTCTTATTGCTTTCATCTAGTTCCAGTCGGTCGTGTTGGCCAACCGTCGACCATCAAAGGGTTGTAAAACAAACACCAGCTACCATTTAATAAATATGGCTAACATGTAGTTTCATCATTCAATTAAAAGGTTATACAAACAATGGAGATAAATTATCTTTTGAGTCTAAGTAGAGATGGAGGCACAATAGAGGCAGTGGGGGCAGCTGCCTCCACCCCACCCTCATATATATATATATATATATTAGCTTTTTGTGTGTATATATATAATATATATTTGGATATAATAAAATATGCAAATACATATAAACAAAAGACAAACTAGGTAAGATTGTAATGTATGTTGCTAATGTGAGAATGGTTAAAGGTTCAATTCTCAGTAGCTTACATATCTTTTTTCTTGGCATTTTAAATATATTAATTAATACTGATGTTTTCATTTTTATTCTTTAGTAAGATGTATTATTTATAACGTATATTCTATTCAAATCATATCAAAATTAATTTTTCATCATATTAAGTTTAGTATTAGTATACAAAATTTATATATTTAGACACTACATTAAAAATACTATTAAATAAAAGAAAGTTAAATTTAAATATAAGTAAAATATACTAAAAAAAATAAACAAAGAAGAAAGAGTTGCTTTGACTAATGAATAGTAAGTAAGACAAACAAAATTGGACAGAGCGAGTAAAAGTTAGGGATGTTGACGGTAAGTATTGTTACCGGGTATATTTGATAGAAGTGAAATATGGTATTATTTGAGTGTAATGCGTAAGTACAGTAGATGAGTGAGTAACAATGGTTTCAGTACCACAATGTAGATCTGTGTATTTAGTAAGAGTGAGTGACTTGAGTACAGTATAGTAGTGTTGTGTATCATAAACAAAGTGTCCCCCCATCCTCTACCACAAGTCTGCTACTTATACTATGGCTGCAACGGCTCTTCCTCTGATGAGTGTAACAGACTCCTAGTAATGGCGAGCATACATTGAGTGCTAGTAATGGTGAGCATACATTGAGTGCTGGGTCGTAATAATGGAGAGTCGTTGGAGTAATTATCCTCTCATCAATGTGTAGACTTTGCATATAACTGGTGACCATTTGTCTTCTTTGGGTCAATGCTTGTGGGTCGGGTGTTGTTGCCCAATTACTCTGTCACCAGTCCCCCCACTCCCTAGCCAGCGAGAGTGGTTGAGGTGGCTTGGGAGTAATCTTTCTGCTTTTTACCGCTTCCGTCGATCCTGCATCCACTTCCTCTTCAATTTTTTTTTGTCGAACGGTAAGAGAATTGTTGTCGAGGCTGACCGTGGCCGAGGCACGGGGTCTCGGCCATCCAAATTTTTAAAATGTTTTTTGTTTTTGTTTTTAGTTTTTTTTTGTTTGTTTGTTTGTTTTTTTTTTTTGGGCGCTCTATATGCAAGCTCACTTCGACCAGCCATAGGTTCGGTCAAAGGTCAGCTTTACCGTCAGGTAGCTAGCGAGATCAGATCTCGTGTCGGCTCTAAGGGAATATAGTTTTTTTTAATATAATCAGGATGGACCATCAGCGAATGACATGTTTTTTGCGTTGCGCGGGTTTCTCCTTGTTTTTTTTTTTTAAAATATAATCAGGACGGACCATCAGCGAATGACATGTTTTTTACGTTGCGCGTGTTTCTCCTCTAACTCATTGTATCTTTCTTCCTCGCCCTGGTCATACCTTCTTTTCTTGGTGTTGGGGGCGGAAGGCTCAGGGTCCCCTTCCTTTCGCCACACATTTCCGGGTTGATACTACTGCTGCACCGGATACTTAACAAATTGAGTAAAAATATCCTTTCTGCACTAGTTCCTCTACTTGCCCTTTTAAAGTGTGGCACTCGTCAGTGTCATGACCAACTTGTCGGTGGAATCGACAATATTTGATTTGGTTCTCACTCGGAGAGACTGTCACGCACTCTAAGGGAAGATGCACCATTCCCACTTCCTCAGCGTGACCTAAACTCACGCTAACCGGATGCGTAAGCAGTGTCAAATGTGGTGGCGGTGTAAGACGAGGTCGCTCGTGATCTGTCCCTTTCATTGTGGATGACTGGTTTGGGCGTGGTGCCTGGTTGGTTGGGTCAACTTTATCAAATTGCCCATTCCTTCTGCCTTCCTCCTCATCCTTCTGTTTTTTATCAGCTTCCTCCGCCTCGGCATAGCGGTTTGCTGTCTTCATTAGTTCCTCATAGGAGCGTGGATGATGAGTGTTCAGCTGCCTATGAAAATCTCCTGACATTAACGTCTGGGCAAGTATTGTTATCGGGTATATTTGATAGAAGTGAAATATGGTATTATTTGATCGTAATGGGTAAGTACAATAGATGAGTGAGTAATAGTGGTTCCAGTACCACTGTAGATCTGTGTATTTAGTGAGAGTGAGTGATTTGAGTACATTATAGTAGTGTTGTGTATCATAAACAAAGTGTCTCCCATCCTCTACCACAAGTATGCTACTTATACTATGGCCGCAACGGCTCTTCCTCTGGTGAGTGTAACAGAGTCCTAATAATGGCAAGCATACATTGAGTGCTAGTAATGGTGAGCAAACATTGAGTGCTGGGTCGTAATAATGGAGAGCCGTTGGAGTAATTATCCTCTCATCAATGTGTAGACTTTGCATAATTGGTGACCGTTTGTCTTCTTTGGGTCAATGCTTGTGGGTCGGGTGCTGTTGCCCAATTACTCTGTGTTAGATGTATTAAGACAAAATTTTAAAAATATGACTGAATGTAGCAATGTCATAATAGTTGATAACTAAAAGTGAAATTTGCCCAATATCTAACCGTTACGAGTTTTATTTGTGAATAATTTTCTTAAAAGTATATACATGTTTTTCAAAGAAATAATAAAATAAAAATTATTTTCTTATTTAAATTATTTCAATCATTCCTAAACTAACAATAATTTATAGAGTTGCATTGTAAGAATTTTATATTTTAGAAATACATTGTATTATAGAAAATATTTTTAAAATTAATGTTAAAATTAAATAAAAGTATAGAAAATTAATTAATTAATAATAATATTANCACTTTAGCTTTCAACAATGAATGGCCTCTGTCATCAATGCTACAAACAAATTGGTTAGCATATGAAACATTCAAGGTGCAATAATAAGAAAGCTATTCAATTATTCCTATCTCTCTCTTTCTACTTTTCTCATTTTTTTCTCATTTTTTTTTCATTTTCAATAAAGCTTGGGATGCCTCCCAAGAACGCCATGTTTAATGTCTTTAGCCCGACTCAAATGCAACAAGAAAACAATAACAAGCTAATTATAGAACATTAAACATAGACTAAAGTAAAACAAACTAAAGAACTTTCAAATGTAAAGCATTAAGAATCGAAATATTAAAATGCAAGTAAAGAAAGTGCATAAAAGTAAGGCAAGTATTCTAGAAAGTGGTAAAAGCTTGAAAGTAAAGAAATATAAGGCGGAACCCCAAGCGTAGGGAACCTAATGTTTTCAAGTGGGACTCAAACAAACATCAAACAAATCATTGTTTTTCTTTTTCAACCAAGTGGGCGGAATTGGTTTGCAAGTTGAGCTTGGAGCGCCTCAATCATTCATGCATTATGCTCCACTGCCTCCCTTGTTCTTGTAATGGCTTCATCTTGTCTTGAGCTTTGAGCCTGAAGGTATGTCATTTGTTCTTGATGAAGTTGCATATGGAAAGCTCTAGTTGTCTCCCAATCCATCATTGTCGGTCCACCATATTGAGTGCTCGCTCCCCCTTGTTGTTGTTCCTCATTGTCTTCCTCATTCTCTTCTTCTTCATCATCCTCTTCATCACTAAACGGTGGTGCATCATCCCCTCCTACCTAGAGATTCATTGCACAAAAATCTTGAATTGTGAACTCCTTCATCTCGGCCTCGACCTTCTCACCCGAGAGGTCCGCATCAAGTCCTAGGCGAAGACACAACTCCGTGACTAATGGCCCTAAGAAGACGGATTGCACATTTGGCTTGTTTTATGCACCTAGCTAGCCATCTCTTTACTTGAACACCCATGTTCACATTCGCCTATTTCTCCATGCTCCACATATAAAATTAATAGATCTTGTCGGTATGTCTTGTTTAAATTAGTCTTCCTACCCAACAAGTTGATTGCTATATAGAGTGAGACAGATTGCCTTGAGATGGTTTTATGTGATCTTTTTCGCCTTCAAGTTGCTCGAGGTGTAAGGTGTACCGTGCGTGATGTGGCCCCAATAAGTGGCGGCGTCCTTGTCAGAATCAAAATCAACATGGAATCTTTGAAAATAGGGTAGGCTCATA
>CM008342.1:22555516-22566060 GCA_002525835.2 Ipomoea batatas | reverse complement strand
TTGTATATGGAAAGATTGAGATAAAGATTGTATATGGTGAATCTTGAGGAAATAGTTGTCGAACGATTTTGGATTATGAAATAGGCAATGACCTTAGCTCCTGGAAATTTTATAGATATTTTTGGTATGTATTTTTATACATATTTGAATGTGTATGATTTCCTCAAGATATACTTCTAATGGATTAAAGATGATTTATATTGATGAGATTAAGAATATATTAAGGGGTTAAATTTATTATGTGGAAATATATGTGCTCCAAAGTGCTATGTGCTATGTGCAAAATGTTTTACGGGGTAGAGTATTTCTTACCAGCCGTCGTGCTGACTTTGTTTCTACCATAGTGTTTTTGCAGGAAAAATTTAGCATAGCGTTTGGGCATGAGAACGAATTATTGTATAAAGATTTTTATTATACCATTAGGAATTCCACCATTGTAATAGTAATTTTGGTAGTAGGTTTTGCCTGTGTGTTTGAGTATAAGAGAAATACTCGAACGTGGCATAACACCCCTTTTTCCTTTTTGTTGTTGTTTAAGCTTCCGCTGTTGTATAAAAAAAAAATAAATTATACCTGTATTTTCGGTAGTGGAAAAAGTGGGGTGTTACATTGAATGCCTAGAAATGAAGTTGCAAGAGCTTGTAAATGATGATAAGGAGGACATGGCTAACCTCAAAGCCGAAGTCATGAAGGACATTAAAGAAGATCTTATTACCCTCCGAGAAGATACCTTGCAAACATGGAAGAAAATGGAAGAACAATTGGCATTCATGGTAGAAGAATTCTCAAGAGGAATCCAAGAGAAGGCTCATGCTAGTACCTTGGAGAGTGGTGAAACACTCCCAGAAATATCAATGGCCAAAGATGATCCCATGGTTGACGAGACTCCGGTGCTTGAAGAAGAGATCCCAATCCATCAATTGGAGAATGAAAAAGGGTTAGAGTGTGAAGATGAAAGTGATGAGGAAATTGAAACAGTGTGGGAAGATGAGGAGCCAAGTGGTAAAACTCTTAACTCTACTCTTGACAATACTTGTGCTCAATCTTGTGATGAAATTGCTTGTGAGTCTAGTGTAGATATTGATAATGAGTCCTCTTATTTTCATGGAATTTTTGATGATGCATGTAGAGACTTTGATTGTGGGGATGAGGAAATGGTGAGTGGTAGTGTTGAGGGTACCATAAGGTTTGATGAAGTTGTCACTTTTGACAACAATTTTGAGGGGGAATTGGTTGAAAAGAAAGAACGGATTGAGGAAGTGTTCACGCAACTAAGTGCTTTGAATTATATAATATTTGAGGAGGAAGGTGAGAAGAAAATGAGTGATGAATTGCAAAATCTTTTTGAGAGATTGAGCACAATCTCTAAGGTTGTTATTGGGTTGATCTCGAGAATGATTGTGCTCGAGTTCGAGGGTGCCCGACACCTTTAGGCATACCTCAACTCAAAAGTGGATGGGACACATGGTGAGGTCCCAATCTCGATATGCTTTGTGGGATAGTTTTCGTTTGTTAAGCCTAGTCAAGGACGTTAAATGTGACACTCTTGGGAGGCACCCCAAGTCTATCCTTGTATATACTATTGCATTGCTTTTGCTTTATTGATTAGTTTTTGCTATTTTTTTTGTATTGTTTTTGAGCTAACATTGCAGGGAAAGTCACTAAGGAGCTTCAAATTTCAAACGGGAGAGAAATTTCAAAAGAAAAAAGAGAGAAATGTGGAATCTGGACCGCGTACGAGACAGTGTACGCCCGTACGCGAGCTCGTACGCGACTCAGACCATGCGCGATTCGAGCCAGGATGCGTGGTGTGGCTCGTGGGAGCTCACTGGAAATAAAACACGCGTGTGAAGAATTCAACACGCGTGATTTAGAGGGCGTACGAAGGTGCGTACGACCGTACGTACTCGCGTACAGCGCCCAGAAATAAGACGCGAACAACACTGCCATTTCGGCCAAAACACACTCCAAACTCACTTCTTCTTCTCCTAAACCTCTCCCAACTTCAATCCAAGGTAGTGAACAACCCAAGGTACGCCCGTACACAACAAATACACCAATACATCTTCAAGATACATACTTGAATCCATTCCAAACATCAATTCAAGGTATGAAATTCCATCTTCTTTTCAATTTGGGGATTTTTGCCCAATCTTTAGGGCTATGAATTTTTGATAGATTATGCTAAAATTGATGTTGGAAATCATTATATACATGCTTGTTGATGATGTTAGTGCCTAGAAATTGAATTACATTGCCTATTTTTGTTGAGAATCTTCATGTTCTAGTATGCACACTAGGTGTTTGTAAAAATGCTTCAATGAGAAATGTATGAACTCTGTGCCTTAATTTGATATGTTCTTTGCTCAAATGTTGCTAATGCTTAAATGTTATCCTTGAATTGTTGATTTTAGCCATGACCTTGTAGAAAAAAAAAATGATGATGATTGTGAAAATCTTTTGAACATTCTTGAAATTGAATTGAAAAAAAAAAATGAGGAATGTTGTGAAGATTGGCTACTTGAAATATATTGCATGCTTGCTAGAAGTACACTTCGTTGAATTTGAAAACAAACAAAGAATGAAATAGTGTGGCTACATAATTCCTCTTGTTGAATACTTGTTGCTTGATGACTCTTGCTTTCAATGATAATTTTTTATTCTTGTGGAACATAATGAAATAAAAAATAATTGCTTTTCTTGGACTAATCTTTGTGGACCCATACATGTGAGTTCTTGTGTTATGTTGCAAAATTTTTGTTGTGTAGGAAAATGAGGAACTCAAGGTCCAATGCTTCAAAGAGAAGAAGAGATACCGGGGAATCAAGTGCACAAGCTCAGGGGGTAGGAGTTGAAGCCCCTGAGCCACAAGAAGAGTTAGTGGGCATTCAATCGGGGGCACGAAGACTAGATATGAGCGCAGTCACCTTAGCCAAATTCAATCATTTTAGGATCAAACCGATAGGCCGATGGAGCTACATCGATCTTCCTCTCATGGAGTCGTTTGGGTGCCGAGAGGGTGTAGAAAGGCTCATGAGCCAACCCTATTGGAACCAATTATTCTCATGGAGAGACCATACCTTGGGGCCAGTAGTACATGAATTTGTGGCTAGTTTGAAGATTTCGGGACAGCCTAAGGACCTCACAAGTCCTACCATCCAGTTCCGAGTCTTCAACACTACTCACCATATATCGGTGAATACTTTGGGCCGCCTATAGGGCTTCTATACACAAGAGGAGCAGGAGGATGAGTGGTATCGGACCTTGCCACTTGAGTTTGAGGATGATAGGCCCGATTGATTATTGGGCTACCATTGCTAGACCGGGGATTAGGTGGCAAGGATCGAGAGTGCATGAGTCACATATTGCTCGTAATGACTTAAAGGTGGTGAGGCGTTTATTGGCATATCATTGGACGGGAAGGAGGTCCAACGCTAGCAAGGTGTACCGTACCGACCTTTTTGCTCTTTGGAGCATGAATACCGGCACCCCTGTCAATATGGGGATGATTTGTAAGACATGGCTTGACTCACAGAGTGCTGAGGGAGTAGACACCATCTTTGTCGAGCCATTGGTTAGCCGGCTTTGCATAGGGCTTGAATACACAGCCGAATTGGCACAGGAGGTTCGGGTGCGAGAGTCAGAGAAGACACCTTTCTCCCGAGAGGATATGCTATTACTAGAGATTACTCCCATCCCCGTGGATAATGATATGGATCCACCACCACCACCTATGCCTACATTTTCACCGGTGCCACCACACTATGCCACCGTGACGAATTGGACGACTATGCAAGCATTCCATCACCAACTCCACCTAGAGGATATGACAAGGCAACAACAATTTCACTTAGAGAATATGGAGAGACAACATAGAGCAGAGGAGGCCATTCATAGGGCACTTGAGGCACAAAGTGCACAAATTAATGAACTCCGGGAGCAATTCATGAGATTCCATCCACATCCACCCCCGGAGTAGTTGTTATGCTTTGGTTGATGGGTTACCTTGGTTGTTCTATTTTGGTGACTTCACTTGAACATTTGAACATTGCTTTACATTTCTAGTTTTACTTTATTCTCACTTTTATTTTAGCACTTTTTACAAACTTTTAGAAGTTGTAATCTCTTTAATTCCTTACATTGTTGCACTTTATTTTGTTTTTCATTTTCATTTGAATTTCGCCACTCCTCTTCATTGCGTTTATTTGCTTTGCATGCACTAACTTTGCTTGATGTAGCTTTGATGACGGAGGCGAGATGCTTGGAAGCTAAAGTGTGGAAAAAGAAAGGGATGCTCACTTGGTTGTAACCTCTTATCCCTTTTTACGTTAATGCCCCGTCTTCAATTTTAAAGTGTGGAAATATCTTGTTAGTTTTGCTTAGTAATTTGCACAAATGATGAGCATGTCATTCATTGTTTCACAAAAGGATATCTTGGTAGTTACCCCACACCCCATAGACACTTCTAAAGTGTGGAAAAGGGATTGTTGATTGTTTGATTGTTTAGACCCGTGCTCCTTTAATCAACCTAGTCCTCAAAGCAACATCGAGGACGATGTTTAGTTTAAAGTGTGGAAAGGATGCACCTTGTGCTTTATTTGTTTGATTGCTTAATTGGTCCTGTGGTCATGATGATTGGGTGTGTTTGACATTTGGAGAGTGAGTCATTGTTTGTGCTATCTAGAGAGAGTTTTGACTAGATGCCATGAAAAAAATTTTTATTCTTGAAATATCCTTGGGAAGTTACCTTTTTGCACCCATGAGAGTGTTTAGAGCCAAATAAGTTTATATTCTTGCCTACTTGCATGATGTTCACCTCTTATTTACGTAGAACCTTAGTCAAGGATCTCTCGAAGTGGGAGTGTGCACTTTTTAATTTGAGAAAGATAAAATTAGCGAGACCCGGAATTGAACTAATCTTTGGTAGGACATGGGGCAAAAGGAGAGCATATTGGTGAGTTTATAGTGTAAATTATCCCTAATCCCAATAGAAAAAGGCATGAGGGGTAGTATGGAGAAAAAGTTGAAAAGAACAAATGGTCAATCATTGAGATAAAAATTGAGGAAAGCCATTTTCGCTGGGTTGTGCTCAATCATAGTCTTCGGAAAGCAAAAAGCTATAACTGGAGTCGGTTGTTCACATAAAAAGTTCCCAGGAAATGAGAAAAAAGAGAGGAGGCGAGCCGCTTCGCTAGGATTCGGGCACTCATTGCACTGTCTTGAAAAAGCATGGATCTCCATGTGAAGTCGAGTTGCTCGAAGGTGTTATCCTAGGAAGTGAGAAGAAAGAGAGAAACCACCCAAGCCATTGGCGGCGAGTGGTCCATGCCCCTACCCTCACTTATTTTATCGTTGGGCTTTGGCGTATAAGGCTGGAAGGGTTGATTAACTAGTGTACATCGTTCCCACTAGTGGGATCGGCTAGAGGCCCTATTTAAATAGGAGGTGAATCTAAATTGGGATTGCATGCTTGCGCGTGGTGTGAGAAGTGTGTTCCCCATTGTTTTAATTATTTATCTTACGAAGGGTTTTTGCTTCCCGGGAATATTCCTTGAAGTTATATGACATCTAGCTAACACTCTTTGTAGATAGCATGAGGGATTTTCCCCCTCTCCGGTAGCTTTTGCATTCATTTGTTGATTGACCAAGTGTCCAATTGAGTGATCCTAGCTATCTTTGGTACTTATGTGCTTATGGTTTTGAAATGATTTGCTTGAGGACAAGCAAAGTAAAGTGTGGAAAATTTGATAAGCATAAAATATAGCTAGAATTAAGGGTCTAAGTTTGGTTATTTTAGTTGCATTTGACACTCTTTTGTGAATTATTTATATCGTTTTCATGCTTTAATGTGTAACTTTATTGCAATGCTCTATTTTGGTATGTTTAGATGATTTTTCAGGTTCCAGGGGTATAATGGCCAAATATAAGGACTTGACAAGCAAATGAAGCATGAAGAAGGAACTTTGACCAGAAGCCCGTCGCGTACGAGGTCACGTAAGGTCGTACGCACCCTCGTACGCGACCCAGAATAGGCCCATATAAAGAGGCCTTTGCGGAAATTTTAAGCAATTAGCTAGATTTAGATCAGATTTTCCAATTCCAGTAATGTAGGAGTAGGTTAGATTTTCCATTTCCATAGCTTAGTTTTTAGGTTTACATTCCATCAAGATTCTATTCAAGCATTCTACATTGGTTTTAGTTAGGTAATTTCTATTTCTATCTTTGATCTTGCTTTAATCTATTGTTATTGTTTATTCTTGATTTTTGTTCTTAAATTTCATAATGCTTGAGTAGAGTAGCTTGGGGTGTGTGTGCCCATGTTAGACATTTCATTGATGCTTGAATTTTGCCTTATGATTATGAAGATTGTGGAATAGGATTGTAGACTTGTGTGGGTGATGTTCTTCTTGCTTTGCTCCTATTTCGGCTGGAATAGTGAGTGAACTAGGTGAAAGTGAGTGTATGCGCGATAGCGGCCACTCACGAGTCCAACTCATCTACATCCCTGCCCTTAGTTCGAAAGGACAAGGTCCGGGAGGAGTGGTAGGCAATGTGTTTGATAAAATGCCTCAACCGAATGAGGATTGAGAGTCTGAGTGTGACGCCACTCGGTATAAATACCGTGACTCCCTAATTCAATCTCGAAACTCATTTTCAAATCCCCATAGGATAATCAATCGATTTGTTTAGCTGTGGCACGCACCCCCTTCTTTCCCTTTTGAATTGTTTAGTTTAAATCTTGTTCTTACAACCCCCAACTTATTATCAACATGACCCATAGTGGATTCTTGCAACTCTTAGTGACCAACTCCCTTGAATGCCAAGCACTTGACTCGGTTCCAATTTGCCATCCTTGAGACCGACACTCGGGGAACTTTTTCTCCGTGTTACCCTCCGTATTCCATCATTTCACCACCACTAAAACCACACACTTCACCAATTTGTGCTTCCAACTTTGCAAAATTATCAAGAAAAACTTGATAATTTATAGCTTTGTTTGTTGAGTGAATTGCCTCCTTCAAATCATTCAAAGCTCTCAAAATTTGAGCATTTCCAGCACCATCATCATCATTCGAATTTTCTTTAAAAAGTTTATTCTGGTCATCCTGCTCCTCGTCAAGTTTTCATCACTGTTTATGACTTCAATCGGAATAGTATGTGGCTCATTTTCTCCAGATTGGTTCACATGTTCTGCCATTTCATCACCATCAATTTGGTTTCCTTCATTAGCCCTCACAACCTCATCTTGTTGTGCCTCAAAAACACCATGAAAATCAGCCATAAAACTGTCATTTTGGACTGCATTTTGTTCTTCTTCTTGGTCTGCCACTGCCACCTCCAATTCATCAATATTTTCAGCCACTTTATCACCTTCATTTGTTGCTTCAACCTCAACATTTTCAACCTCAATATCCTCTACTCTTTCGGCCTCACTCTCTTGTTCTCCAATACCACTTTTTGTCACTTGTTGATCACCAACAATTTCCTCAACTTCTTCAACTCTTTCGGCCACCTCACAGTTTTCTTCCCCCTCAATGTTATGCTCTTCTACACTTTGATTTCCTTCCCCCTCAATTTCTTCCTCAACCTCACGGTCACTCTCATTTTCATTTTCATCTCTTCTTCCTTCCCCCTCACTAGCATGACTCTCATCATTTTGACACTCCACACTTTCAACTACACGCTCACTTCCTCCAATGTTACCACTCATCTCCTCTAAGGCCTCAATTGCCTCCATTTCTTCTCGAGTAACATTTTCTTTGCTAATCACTTTCTCTTTTGAAGTCCTAACTTTCTTAAACACTCTATTCAAAGGAATTTCGTAAGTGTGGTCATCTTCATCAACGGGTCTCTTCATGTTCACCCTAAACAAATACTTGCAAGCAAGTATCGGTTTTATCTCACCCATTTTCACTCCCTTCTTTCTCAACAACTCTCCGATCAACATCCCGTAACCCGGTTTCTCGGTCTTATTCACCATGCTCTTAAGCCTATCAAAAATAATCTCACTCCAATCCACCTTGACACCATTAAACACGGAATGCATTATACAAGCAATTTGCAAAGTAATCCGATCAAATCCTCCCAACTTGCTCAACAAACATTTAGCAATAATTTCACCCAACTTAGCAAATTCTAACTTAAAATCCTTCCTATATCCAGGAAATTTGGGCACGGCATCTCCCTCATCCATTCGAACCACAGGCCAAAAACTGTCCTTATCATAAAAATACCCTTCAAAGCTTGTAACTTCATCAGATAAAGCATATAGGCATTTTATATCACTTTGTTTCACACAAACAGATTTTCCATTCACACGACAAACAATAGCATCATTTTTCAACTTGGCATGCTCAAAGAAACTACACACGGCATCATAAAAAATACCAACAAATTGATATTTGCATACCTTCAACAGTTCAGACTTCTCTAATCCATCAATAATTTCTTGAGCAAGCTGTTTGTCGATGGCCACATTCACCAAGTCGACGGGTTCAAACAAATGGCCGGTCTCAATCTTCTTCGTAGAAATCGTGGGTGGAGTTCTCTTAGAGGTTTTTCGGGTAGTAGATGCCATTTTTGGGGTTATTTTGGAATGGGTAGGAGTAAAAACTTGATTTTGGGAAGCTTTTGGGTTTGGCTATGGAGTCCTCGTCGAAACAGAGAAGAGAAAGGGGATGGGTCTCCAAATCTGATTTTCAATTTTGGGAAGGCGAAAAGGTGCCTTTTCCTTTAATGGGTTTTGAGGTTTCAAAAGTCAGAAATACCCTTAATGGAATAATAGTGGTCTTTTTATGCTTGAGGGTAATTCGGTTAAGTCAAGGGTATATGGGTAAAATCGGTAGCTTCAGCTCAAGAATATCCCTGATGAAATAGATCCATGCAAAAATAGATACATGCAAAAATATTTTCGAGTAGGGATGAATAAAAAGTATTAGACACGTAAAAATCAGATAAAATCAAATAGCAAGTCTCACAAGTAATCATGAGCTAAAAATAATACAAGTTTGAAAAATAAGCTGACATAAGACAGGTGTAACTCATAAATTCTTTTCACTTTCTCTAGAGTGCCTCTGAGTGACAAGTAAGAACTCTAGTTTCTTACATTTGTTACTCTAGCTACTTTAGTAAAAGTAAAAGATGGTAAAAACTTGACACATATGCTCACCTATCAAAATACATGCAAAGACATAGCCTTTCATCACATGACTTACAAGACAAGATAAAATTAATGTCAAAGATATCAACAAAGATTTTCTACAGTACTTTGACTAAAAGCATGTGAACACTTGAAAATGAATGCAAAAGGATGGGAAATACGTACCATGCATCACGAAATCATCCATAACCCATATAACACATATAATATGCATTTCGAAAGAATTAAAGCACAATTTGTGCAAAATTTGCACAAATTATCATGTACGCACATAGTCACGTAATAAGCAATTAATCACAAATTAAATCACAAAATCATGCAATTGGCAATTTTAACACATATACGCATATAGACACGTAGCACATTAAAAACATAATTAAATAAAATTGAGCTTAAGGATAGGAAAGTGATACTTAGCTCATTTCGATCATGCCCATTTCATGCCTTATAGTTGCAAATCGAGATTCACACAACGGTTTTGTGAGAATATCGGCAATTTTATTTTCCGTGGGAATATGATCGATTCTAAAATCCTTCTTTTCGACGTGATCACGAATAAAATGATGTCGTACGTCGATGTGTTTGGTTCGTGAGTGAAGCTCAGGATTTTGAGAGATAGCAATCGCGCTAGTATTATCATAGAAAATACTAACGTCCTCGCAATTTATTCCGTAATCTTTCAACTATTGCTTCATCCACAAAATTTGCGAACAACTCCCTGCTGCGATATATTCGGCTTCGGCAGTACTTGTAGCAATGGAGTTTTGTTTCTTGCTAAACCATGAAACTAACCTTCCCCCTAAGAATTGGCACGTTCCGGAGGTGCTTTTACGATCAATTTTGCAACCTGCAAAATCTACATCTGAATATCCTGTTAGTTCAAAATTACCTTCTTTCGGATACCATAATCCGACATTGATTGTTCCTTTGAGATAAGGAATGATCTTCTTGGTAGCAAGTAGATGACTTTCTTTCGGCTTAGATTGGAATCTAGCACATACACCCACTGAGTAAGATATGTCGGGTCTACTTGCAGTGAGGTATAGCAAATATCCAATCATTCCTCGATACACTGTTTGATCTACATCTTTTCCTTCGTCATCTTTGTCTATTCGTTGTGCTGTGCTCATAGGAATTTTTACTGAGCTTTTTCCTTCCAATCCAAATTTCTTGATAAGATCTTTTGTGTATTTGGCCTGATTGATAAAGATTCCTTCCTTCATTTGTTTGACTTGTAGTCCAAGGAAGTAGTTCAATTCGCCCATCATGCTCATTTTGAATCTGTTCTGCATTAACTTAGAAAATTTCTCGCACAAGGTTTTATCAGTACTTCCAAAAATAATATCATCAACATAAATTTGTACTAATAAAAAATGATCATTTT
>CM008342.1:22520052-22544274 GCA_002525835.2 Ipomoea batatas | reverse complement strand
GTCAACAAGGCCTTTGGTAAAACCACAACTAATTAAGAACGTAGACAGTGTATCATACCAAGCTCGAGGTGCTTGTTTTAAACCATACAACGCCTTCTTTAGTTTATAGACCTTATCAACATTACCTTGTACCTCAAATCCTGGTGGTTGCTCAACATAGACTTCTTCTTCAAGTAAGCCGTTAAGAAATGCACTTTTTACGTCCATTTGATAGACCGTAAAATTCTTGTATGCTGCGTAGGCTAAGAATATTCGTATTGCTTCAAGTCATGCAACCGGGGCAAACGTTTCATCAAAATCTATTCCTTCTTCTTGTGAGTAGCCCTTTGCAACTAGCCTCGCTTTATTCCTAACAATGATTCCATCTTCGTTTGCTTTGTACCTAAAGACCCATTTTGTACCTATTACATTGTAATTTTCTGGTCTAGGAACAAGTTCCCACACATCATTTCTCTTGAATTGATTTAGCTCTTCTTGCATGGCCTCAATCCAGCTTGGATCACTTAGAGCTTCATCAATTTCCTTTGGCTCGATTTGAGATAGAAAATATGCGAATAGAGTATTTCGTGTTGCGGATCTTGTTTTCACGCCGTCTTGTACTCTTCCAATCACGAGATCTTGAGGGTGATTTCTAAGCCATCTTAGATCTGGTTGAAAGTTGTCTTGGGAGTTGGTTGGCGGTGAGGAATTGTTCACACGTGAGGTAGGAATTGTCACATTGCTTTCATTGTTAACCTCGTCATCCTGATTGTCATCCTCAGGGTCATCCTGTTCCTCATCCTGCTCCCTTTTGTTGTGTCGTATCGATCATTTCCACCAAATACGACTTTTGGTCCTTCGATAGTTTTAAAATTTACTAGACTAGATTTACTTCCAGTCATGTTTCGTGAACACCCACTATCGAAGTACCAAACTTCCTGCAATTAATTCAAACAAGTTTTGGGTACCCAGTTTTGCTTGGGTCCTTGGGGGTTAGTACTTTTTGGTACCCAAATCCACCTAGATCTCACTGATCCAAGATTAGGTGATTTGTAACCATTATCAATATTATAATCATGCCTAATTTTTGAAAACATTTTTGGTGCACGGTTTTGAAAATTTACTCTACTATATGGCACATGGGAAATATATTGTTTGAACTTATTAAATCTTGGTCTAGTCCAAGGTTTAATATTTTCAACGCAATATGACTCTGTAGGAGAAAATCTCCTAGCTCCACTATTTGGAAATTTTCCCATTTTCCAATGTGGTCTTTTTGCACTTAACTCATTGGTGTATCTCTTTGAATAATTAAATCCATGCCTTTTAATAGACTGATTGGGCGAAATATTATTTCTATGGGGCTTCGGCCGTACAGTGCTATTCTTGGCTTTTGTGTGATACCCAAATCCTTGTCTCATTGTGCTATCTTGACTCTTAACAAATTTTACCACATGCACTTTATTATTTAAAGTAGTAGTAGAATCGGTCAACGCCTGAGAGGTTTGAGAACACGACGGATCATAACCGAGACCGGTTTTATCATTTGGCGATTTTTGCATATTTACCATTTTGTCCATTATTTTAGACGAATTAGTAAACGATGCAATAACCTCCCTTAAGTTGTGTTCTCGAACTTCCCTTGATTTACACTCTTCTTGAAGACGAATAATTTCGGCATTCAAGTTTCTCGCCTCAAGTAGAGTATTTTGCAATTTCGTATTTATTTCTTCTTTTTCAAGAATTAATAAATTATTGCGCTCTTCGATTTGAGAATAAGTGTCCATAAAGGTTTGACAATCTCTCATTAAAAGAGAGATGGACTCTTGCGAAAATGAAGTACTTGCAGAATCAAAAGTTTTAGATGTTACCTCATCTTCTTCAACATCATGCGCCATTAAGCATTCCTCATGGTAGTTTGACTCACTGGATGTACTCATGCAAAATAGTGCAGTGTCTTCATTTGAACTATCACTTTCATCACTTGTGGAATCTTCTGACTCACTCATTTCAAGTGGGTCACTTACAAGAGCTTTTCTTTTGTCCTTCTTGAACTTTCTTTCTTTGCCCTTCACTCCTTCCTGTGAATTTTCAAATTGATTTTTGCTTACCTTGGGATAGGGACACTCAGCCATAAAATGTCCTGGCCTTTTACAGTTGTAGCATAAGTTCGAATCATCTGGTGATTCCATCCTTGCCCTTCTTGTCGAGTTTGCTTGAGGAAATTTGTTGTTCTTTTTCCTCATGAATTTCTTGAATTTCCTAACAAACAAAGAAAAATTTTCATCAGATAATAAATCACTATTTTCTACTGACCTTGATGCGGACGGTTGTTCGGCAACTAGCACGTTGTTTCATTCTTCGCGTTCTTCCTCGGTCCTTGACTTCATCTCGAACTCATAAGCTTTTAGATCACTAAAAAGCTTGTCGGTTGATAGCGTCTTGAGATCCCTATGGTCACGCATCGCGGTAACCTTCATGTCCCAACTTGACGGTAGCCCTCGGAGTATTTTGAGCGATATCTCCTTTTGATCAATCTCTTTGCCTAGATCGACAATTTCTCCCAAGACTTTAATAAATCTTGCTTCCATATCTGCAATTGTCTCGCCACTTTGCATCTTGAAGTCTTCAAATTTCTTTAGTGCAATTGTGAGTTTATTATCCTTCTCCTGTTCATCTCCTTCACCTATCTTGATGAGAACTTCCCATACTTCTTTCGCCGTTTTGCATTTTCGGACCTTCAGGAAAGTTGCGGCATCGATAGCTTTGAACAAAATATCCTTGGCAATATTATCCAAGTTATTTCGTATTCTATCCTCTGGAGTCCATTCAACTTTTGGTTTTGAGATGTAAGATGGTGTAGTGCTTGATTGTTCTGATGATGGGTTGACTTTGAGAATTTTTATTGGACCATCAGAAATCACTTCCCACATCTCATCATGTAAAGTAGATAAATGGACCTACATGCGAATTTTCCAATCATCAAATTTATCAAGTGAGAATAATAAGTTCTGAGCTAAGTCTCTCTTCATCTTGAAGTTTTGAGATCTGTCTAGCAGTCAAATTTTGACTCAAATAGACAACTGCTCTGATACCACTTGGTGGTCCCGATAGGGTGGAAAAAGTCTAGAGGGGGGGGGTGAATAGACTTTTCAACAAATTCAAAAATTATAACACTTCGGTAATTTCAACTCTAGGTAGCAAGCATAAAGCAAATAAACAACTTAGAGTTCGCAGCGGAATATCAGTACGTAAAGTGCTATAAATAACTTGATCAGATATGAAGAGATATATCGCATGCACACAAAAGAGATAGCAAACCCAGATGATAAATAAAGAGTGAATAGTAAATGGGTTTGTATGAATCAGGAGGAATCCCTTACAAATAAATGTGAATAGTAAGTGAATAGTAAGGAATAGTGTGTGAATAGTGCATGAATAGTAAACAAGCTCTAGGAAATTGAAATGATCAGAACATGCACTTTGACTATGAAGACTTGTAATAAAATATGCAATGCATGCACACGTATGACTTTGCAACACCCAGAAGGATATATCAGTTAGTGGGTTAGTACGGGATATGCATGCAAGAATAAATATGGTGCAAGCAAAGTAAAGACACAGAGAGATTTATAGTGGTTCGGAGATGGTGTAATTCTCCTACTCCACTTCTTCCTTTCACTCCAAGGAAGATTTCCACTATCTTCAATCAACCAGATACGAATAGTGGATCACTGCCCTTCTAGCATCTGTTACTCCGAATGCTCTTTGCCTACAGCAACACTCAAACCCGAACGTCTTGCACCCAGCTACGTTCACGAGCGTCTTGCACCCAGCTACGCTCCTCAACCAAGCGTTTTGCACCCAGCTACACTTAGTCTTCACGAGTGTTCTGCACAAAGCCGCACTCCTCCGAGTATCCCGCACAATGCAATACTCTCGAGCTTTTCTCCCGAGCGTCTCCCTACGCTCCCGAGCGTCTCGCACAAAGCCACGCTCCTTCCGAGTGCCTCGCACTCAACTCGGATTTCACAAGTCGCACCTGCTACGCTCCTTTCCTCTACTCACAGTAGATATGGTTTTTACAAAGAAAATATTTTTTCTTCTTCTCTCTCAGACTTGAATTTTTCTATTCAGCTCAATACTTGCACTCTCCAATAATTTTCTTCTCTCCTTTTCTCGAAAATAATATCTTTGGATAGCTCAATATTTTCTCAGATGTTGTGATGTGGAGAGGTGCTTGTCTTCAAGTCTTGCATGGGTATTTATAGCTTAAAGAAGCTATCTACCCGTTGTAGATCTTCAAATCTTGATCGTCCATTTTGAATCTTGAAATAATTTGCCAACTTGTTCTGAAGCTCTCCATGGCCTTTGTCAGATGAATTTGAAATTTGGCCTATGTCATTAATCCTCTTGTAAGAAGCCCATTCGTCCAATTGCACTCTTCAGATCTTGAATTGAATTTCCTTATCAAGATGGCCTCCAATTTTGACTTTTCAAGTATGAACACTTGACTTTGCAATTTCTTCTTCTGATTGTCAAGTTGATCTCTCCAAAATATTTTTCTCCGGTGACTCTTGCTTGAGCATAAATTATATCACCGCAAATTCACCGACACCTCCAAGTTGGTCTTCATCAGATTAATTCGAAATATGCCTCCAAAAATTAATTTTGGATTTCCGAATTATTATCCCAAAATTAAATTTAATTTTGGCTCCAATCTCAGTCCAAAAATTTACTTTTGGATAGAATCTTTGTTACCAAAAATTTAAATTTTCATTTAGGAATTTTTCCTCCAAGATTTGAATTTCTTCTTGTATTTTTCCTTCCAGTTTAAATTCTGGAAACAGAGTGTCGTCCTCCTGGTCTAAAATAAACTGCTCACATCAAGATTTGAACATTGGACCTTTTGGTTCATGCTTTGTACTCTAACCATTACTCCATATTGACTCATTAGATAATATTCTTCTCAAATAACTTTTATTCTTAGAATGGCCTTAGTAACATTTTCTCCCTCTTGAATAAATAAATTCGAACCAGCTTCACTGTTCAACTTGTCATCCTGAAAGTTGTCCTCCTTCCATTGTTGAGTCATCCTCATGTTCTTTCAATAAAACATTGATCCTAGGTTTCGAACCAAAAACCTTTGGCTTGTGCTGAGCGCTCATTGTCCAATCTTCCATATCATCTTTTGATGACTTTCACAGCATATAATTAATATGTTGATTAAGTTTAATTCTCCTCAATTTCATATGACTTTGACTTTAGACTTGGACCTTGGAGATTGTAAACTAGACTCAAAATAAAATAAGGGGACTAATAAAAATTACAATTTGTATCATCAAAACTATTACATATTATTCCTAACAACGACGAAAAAATTCGGTCGCGAAATTCTGTCACAAATCTCGTTTGGCGATGGAATTTAACAATTTCATGACGAAATCCATTCTGTAGTGTCAAGACTTATCATATTTCATTTCGTGACAGAAATAATCCATTGCGAGCGATATCAACGGAAAATGGTTGTTGACACTAAAAATTTGCTAATTTTGGTTATTTATCAATATTAGTATATTTAAATGTATTTGGATAATATTGATATTATCTAATTTGTTAATTAGATAATATCAAAAGAGTTTGAACCTATCGAAACTATTTATCCTACAACTATAAATAGGACCTTTTATTTCTATGTATTCATCCTAGGAAAAATCATAGAAATAGCTCTGAAGCTTATTTAGAGAATTAGAGATCATGATCATGAAAATAAAAGCCACATGATCCCAAATGTAAAAGTTCCTCCTTGAAAATCATGCTTATCATGTTGATCCAAACCTCCTACAGATCAAGCCATTTGAAATCTGAAGGCCCTTCAATGGAGCGTTCAAGACATCAACTGAAGAATCAGAGGACCACATATCCTGAGCTTGTACCCACACCCATATTGATATATACATGTAACAAAATTTTGAATTCAATATATATTTTCAAAATTTTGTGTTTACATATTGTGGCACGCCCAGTGGAACAGCTCTGCCTCTCATCTCTTCATAAGCACCGATATGGGGGCAAACCCCATATGAAATTTGAAATGGAGGAAGCTAAATGATACTCCTTGGCACGAGTAGAAACGACCTCATATCCATACTCCTTGGCACGAGTAGAAACGGCCTCATATCCATGCTCCTTGGCACGAGTCAAAACGGCCTTATATCTTTAACTGTAGTGTCGAGACTTCCTTGCACTACATACTTTCGAGTGGTATATGTTCTCAAGTGGCATACAAGCAAGTCTCGAGGGGACATTTGTTGACATTGAAATTTTATTAAATATATTTATTTTTGAATGTTTATTATATTTAAATATATTTTGGATAATATTGACATTATCTAATTTGTTAATTAGATAATATCAAAAGAGTTTGAACCTATCAAAACTCTTTATCCTACAACTATAAATAGGACCTTTTATTTCTATGTATTCATCCTAGGAAAAATCATAGAAATAACTTTGAAGCTTATTATATAGAGAATTAGAGATCATGATCGTGAAAATAAAAGCCCCATGATCCTAATTGTAAAAGTTTCTCCTTGAAAATCATGCCTACCATGTTGATCCAAACCTCCTGAAGATCAAGCCATTTGAAATCTGGAGGCCCTTCAGAAGAACAAGCATATAAGTTCTTCTTTGAAGATCAAGCCATTCGAAACCCGGAGGCCCTTCAATGGAGCGTTCAAGACATCAACTGAAGAATCAGAGAACCATATATCCAGAGCTTGTGCCCACACCCATATTGACATATACATGTAACAGAATTTTGAATCCCATATACATTTATTCAAAATTTGTTTGTTTACAATGGTGACAAAATTTTTCGTCACAAAGTAGGCGACAGAAATCACTCCTTCACGGTTTTGGTAATGAAAATTTTTCTTTTTGTCGTCATCATGTGAAAAAATATTCCATCGCGAAACTCATATCCCGTTGCATATTTCTATCATTACATATAAGACGAAAATAATTATTGTCGCGATTCCGTCGCTAACCTTTCCATTACAAATTTGTATTCCGTCATAAAAAACGAATGAACAAATTGTCGTTGCGATTCGGTTGCTAACTTTTCCGTTGCAAATTTTGCTTTCTATCGCAAAATTTCTTCGTAAGGAAACGATTGAAGAAATTTTTGTAGTGATTCCATCGCTAGATATTACGTCGCAAAGTCCATTTTTCGTCAAAAAATTTCGTTGTAAAAAAAATAACGGAACTAATCACTGTCATTATTCTATCGCTTTTTGGGCGACAAAAATCTTTCCGTCACAAATTTCGTCGCCATAATGACAACGACTATTCCATCGCTAAAATTATATTTCATCGTGATTATGCTAAATTATTATTATTTTTTAAATATTTTGGTAAACATTATTATTTTTTTAAAATTCTAATATTTGTATTCAAAATGTTAATATGCAAACTAAAGTACAATATAATTTGTAATATAAAAGTGATATTACTTCGTAGTTCAAAATATTAAATGTTGTACTTAATACCAAATTCATGTCTAAACAACAATATAGTAATCCAACGAAATACACAACCAGATTAAGTGTGATAACCTCATGTACAACCCACCACCCGATCCAGTGACCGTAGTTTTTTCTGACTTCACGGTCGTTTTTCCGACCTTGTGGTTCTCTAGGCGAATTCTTCTCCGCCCGGTCTACTGACTGTATTTTTTTCCGATATCATGGTCATTATTTTTCTGACCTTGTTGTCGTTTGGTCTATTGACCGTAGCTTTTCCGACTTAACGATCATTTTTTCCGACCATGTGGTCACCCGCTCTAGTGACCGTAGTTTTTTCCGACTTTATTGTCATTGTTTTTCCGACCTTGTGGTCACCTAGTCTTGTGACCGTGGTTTTTTCGGACTTCACAGTTGTTTTTTTTACCTTGTGGTCGCCCGGTGTAGTGACCGTAGTTTTTTTCGACTTTACGATCGTAATTGAGGGCATTTCTCCTCGTTGGTCTAATGACCGTAGTTTTTTCCGACATTACGGTCGTAATCGACTCTTAGGTCGAGTTCCGGGCTTATAGTACCGGTGGTGACAAGGCCAACCTTACCGGGCTTGTACACACATATATTTACTATGACTATTCTAAATACATGACTACAAATTTTACAATTTACAAAGCAACATTATACAAATTTTATAAATTCTAAAATTTTTCCTTCTTCTGTATGCAAAAGACCTTGGAAGCATGTGCACATCCTCTCTTTGTTCACTTTTCTTCTCAATTTCCACACCACTTTTTTTTGTTTGTCTTTTCCTCTTTGTCCTGTGAAACAACGCTGCAGTCATTCTATTTTTCTTTCTTTATTTTCCTCTTACATACTCTACTGAGTATAATACTTACAAACTCTACTGATGGTGGCTTACAAGAAGTGGCATTGGATTTCTCTCCAACCTCCTAAAAATTTAAAGATAACCATTAGTAGTGATCGATAAGATTTATATATATATATATATAAAAAAAAAAGTGATAACCCCTTGGCTTGGGTTCATTTATTTTATCTTGTGACATTTTATCTAGTGATTCTCCGGAGAAATGAATTTTGAATTTCTTGCCAAGTAAATTAAAGACGTACAGTATTTAACCTGTTTTTTTTTTCTGTTTCCAGGTGGGTCGATCACCATAGGCTAGGTTGAGTATTCTTTGAAGTTAGCTCCATTCTAGTTGGATGGTGATTTCCAAAAGTTTCCCCTCTCTAGTTCATATCAAGTATTTCCATCTCAAACACTTTGTGGTGTGTGTGTATCGTATGTGCATAGTCCATGTGTGGTGCGTGCGTTAAAAAACCAAAATGCAACAACTACAGTCCTTTAACCATGTAATGAATTCAGGATTTCCGTAGTGATACTGCATTCTCTGTAACACTTACCAATATTACATTACTATAATATAGGTAGTAATTATAATAATTAAGGTAATATATTATTTGGTGCATTACTTCCATACAAGGTTCTGTTAATTAAGGTAATACTTAATGGTGATTGGAAGTGTAATTAGGGAAGGGATACATTACCATATTGATGGCATATGGTTAGTATAAATAGAGCCCTTTGGTCCTCTCACTGCTTGATCATTCATTCTCTACACCATCAAGAGAGGGTTGAGAAAGTAAGAGAAACTATACTGTTACTCTGTAGCAGTCCCGTGACTACACAACCTTCATCACTGGAAGCTATGACTGGAGGTTAGTATTTTAAGTACAATCCTATTTGCAGTCCCGTGACTACACAACCTTCATCACTGGAAGCTATGACTGGAGGTTAGTATTTTAAGTACAATCCTATTTATCACGTATTAAGTTCCTATGTGATAAATTAAGTCTAACAGTTGGTATCAGATTCCAGTATAATCTCTGTCTGGCTCTTTAATTGCATATATATTATTTCATATATGTTTTTTGAATATTTCGTATACGTCGTATAATTACGAAACATATATTAATTTTGCAATTAATTCTTTGGTTTTGGCTGCTAGCAATCTGTATGTTATGCATTTACGAACCAAAATAAAATAAAATTTTACAATTCTTTTTTTTTTTTTTGTTTTTGGCTGCTGCGAATCAACAAAACAAAATATATAAAATTCAATTGGTTTTTTTTTATTATTATTACACTGCTACGCCATTTTGCTTCTTTCATGATGTTTGCTTGCCGGATTCTTGTGTTCGGCGGCGGCCTAAAGTCACGGAGGAACACGGATGGGACCGAGCTCCCATGGGAAGGCGATGACCGGCGCTGGATCACGTAGAGGGTCAGCGGCAGCAACGGCGCTGGGCTTTCCCGGCGACAAGGCTGTTGTCTTCCTTCCTTCATGTCTGTTCGTGATCGGAATGGAGGCTGGCGGCAATGGGCGGCACTGGTTCGCGACGCGGAGGCTGGTGGCGTTGGTGTTGCACCGCGGCAGCGGCAGTGGCGGAGCTAGGATTCCCCGGCGATGCTACTGTCTTCCTCCTCCCTCAGGCGACGCTAGCGACCATGCCTTCTTCCTCGCTGATCTGGACTTCATCCGTTCATGGCTGTCCATGCCGTTGTTCCTCCATTACTGCTAGGTTTGCTGAACTACGTTGAAGGCGATGATGAAGTGTGATGGGCTGGGCTGGGTCTGGCCCAAATTTGGTCAGACCTGGACCTGGGCTCTCTTTATAAATAAAAAAAAATCAACTCTGGGCCTGTGTTGGTTTGGGCTACCTTCAATTTTTTTTTAATAATTATAATCTTCACCATATTTGGCCTTCTTCACTTAACTTATCCAATTGAATTTTGCCTAAAGTCAATATTAAAATTATTATTCATATTTTTTTTAATAAATTATTAAGTTATAAATTTGTTTGAATTTTAATATTGAATTTTAGTTTCAATTGCATTGAGTGTTGCAATTTAAATGTTTAATTGAAGTCCATATTAAAATTATTATTCAATTTTGAACAAATTATTAAGTTTTTAAAATTTGTTTGAATTTTAATTTTAATATTGAATTTTCATATTTAAATTGTATTAAGTGTTGCAATTTAAATATTTATTTATGGAGTATGAGTAATTGATATGCATAATCTAAGCATGCCTTATATGTTTTATTGCAATAATTATTTCATTGTTATAATTATGCCTATTAGAAATACATGTTCTTTAAGTATAAATTTAGAGCCTTTTAGGACTGAATTGTATGCCTATTATGCATATTATAGTGCATTTTAGGTGAATTTAGTGCCTTTTAAGGATATATTAAGCATATTATTGTACTCTTTCATTCTTACTCCTCTTGTGCTATTTCAAGCACATTAAAACATCTTAAAAAGATAGTTCACCCTATTTTTTAAAGTCTTATCCTTAGGTGAATCTATATTCTTAGATCAACCAGACGATTTTACTTCAAATATGAGAACACATGATTTAGGGAAGTTTCTTGGGGAGGAATACTAGTTCCCTGGCCCTGGCTTAAAACGCCTTGCTGGCTAAAACCGACATATTGCTACTAATCCCCTTGCGACGCTACTCTGTCTAAGGAGTTGGTTTTTAATGACGCCTTAGCACCAACCAACTTTCCTGAGAGTATACCTAAGGATTGACTACCATGTTTTGGTTTAATTTGTTTGATTAGGTTTTACATAATACCATTGCCATTGTGATTATATTTAATTTTGGTCAATTAAAGAGTAGCCACAACATCTTTAATTTACTGAAATTACATATTAAGTATTAATCACATAAAGTTTAGGCAAGAATCTTGTAGTTAACTCTGTGTTATATGGAAAAATTTAGCCCACAGGCAATTTTGTTATATTTGTAGGGCTAATTAGGATGAAATACTAAACTATGATCATAATTTGCCCACAGGGATTATGTATCGGCATATAGTTTGGTGATATCTACTATTTTGTATAATAATTCACCCCTTATTTTAGTTGTTTTGATGCTTATTTTCTTTATCTTAGTGAAATTGAGAATTGTTTGTGTGTCATATTGTTACAAGGGTTGAATTATCCACAAGGAGCATCAAAGGAAGAGTTTTGGAACATTTTGGACAAGTTTTGGAAGCAAAGGAAATTACCTAATCACAAAAGGAAACAAGAATATGAATTGGAGAAGAATTGGAAGTTGCCTAATGGGCCAAGGCCCATCTATCTCCTATATATTCTAGAGGTTCCTTACAGAGTTGTGAACCCTAGCTAGTTTTAGTTTATTCTCTTTATATTTCACTAGCATAGTTTAGATTAGTTATACATTAGATTATTTAATTTCAAGCTTGGAATCTTGGATTGAAGTTGGATTTGTTCTTTATCAGTTAAGTTTCTCTTCCCTTTTATTTCTTGCAATGTTTATGGTTATTTATTATTGCTTTGCTTTGTTTACTTTAACCATGTGTGAGTAATTCGCTTATGGGTTTGGATTAGGGATCCATTGTTAATCTTGATGTTCAATTTATGATTAATTGCATAAAGGGATTGAATCTTTTACCTAGGGTTTATGTTGATTCGGAGATTTCTTTGTACTTGTTAATTGATTTGTGGCCACAATTAATTGCTAGTTTAGGAGAGGGATTCATTACAACAACAGTTGGATGGAGACCTCGAGCCTTACCAATTTCAACCTAATTTTCCTGCTATGAAAGTAGAGGTAATTTTGGGGGCTTACAATGCTTAGGAGCTTAAGGTTATAATTGATGCATCACGACAGTGGGGCAATTGCAGCCTAATTCACTTATTGATTACGAAAGTAGCTGAGTAGAATTCTTTTGTGCATTGCCCATATATCCCTTTGGTTAATTATTCTTTCCCTAATCCTGAGATTGTTAGAACATCAAGGTTACAATCCCCCTAATCTAGCTCATACCTTTATCATACAGTTTACACCTGAATCAATTGCTTTCTTTTACATCATTCAGTCTTTGTTGCTTGGATTCTATTAATTCATATACTCTAGTGCCTGGTAATTCACATAATTACGTGCCATAGCCCCAATCCTCAGCGGAACAACATTACACCCTTTTTACACTCATCATTTGTGCTCATCATTTGGTAGGTTTGTCATTAAGGGTGGAAAAACCATACCCAAATCGTACCCATTCCACTTCCACCATTCAGTTTTGGTAGATTCATTATGCATAAAAATTTAGCCCACAGGCAATTTTTATGGCATACGAATTTATCTTTTACATAATTTACATTGGTAGTATTATGTACTTTAGTTACTCTCTCTCTATTTTGAGCCTCGAAAATTCTAACCAAGCATTTATTATTCTTTATAGAACTTTCTCAAATCCCAACTCAAAACACAATAATGATTGACGTTCCTATGCTAGGCGATGAAAATCACCAAGAGTGGAAAGACGTTGTTCTCCTACACTTAGGGTTGATAGAGATGGATTTCGCTATTCAAAATAAAGAGCCTCCTCCTATCACTGATGATAGCACTGAGGATGAAAAGAAATTTCACGCACAAGGGACTAGGTCCAATCGGTTGTGTGTATATTTCATTAAGACACGAATTCCAAGAAGTATTCGTGGCTCAGTTGACCATTTTGATAACGTCGAACCCTTGTTCAAAACTATTGATGACCAATATGCTACATCAAATAAAGCTTTGGCAAGTACTCTAATCATGAAGTTTGTTGGTCTTCGTCTTTCCACTATCAAGGGCAATTGAAGAAGTTGAGAATAATTTACCGGATACCTTTGTTGTGCATTTTGCACTCAACACCCTCCCTCAACACTATAGCCCCTTTAAGATTTCCTACAACACACATCAAGATAACTGGACTATCAATGAATTGATAACCATGTGTGTACAAGAGGAAGAAAGGCTTAGTGAAGAGGTTGGGGAGACTGCTCTGTTGGCCACAGCAAAGCCTAAAGGGAAATCTGGGAAATCAAAGGGATTCACTGCAGCAACAAAGGGGAAACTGGCCCCAAAAGCTGACATAAAGAAGATACACAAGTGCTTCTTTTGTAAAAAGAAGGGACACATGAATAAAGATTGTATCACGTTTAAGAAGTGGATGTCCAAGAAAGGTAATATTTCCTCTTTTTTTATACGTTTCAAATCCAATATGTCACAAGTTAATCTGCATTGCAAACTCCTTGCAGGATATGACAAGACTGAGGCAGCCGAAGGGAACTGAGTGTAGCATCTTCTCTGGAAATAAGATTGTGTCACCAGTAGAAGATGTCAGTGTTTGCATTATAGTTTTTGGATTGTTTTGATGTAGATGAGACATTGTATGTTCCTAGCTTATCAAAGGAACTTAATTTCAGTTTTTAAGACTTGTACCCTTCGTTTTTTTTAATTTAATAAAAATATTTCAAGTTATTTCGAAATTTTCGTTGTATTGGTATTGGTACATTGTCTAATGGTTTCTTTCGTCTTAACTTAAAGAATGCTTCAGTTTATAATTCTTTACATATTCAAAACAGCACTAAAACAGTGCAGTATTAACAACAATTTTTCAATGTTATGGGATCGGAGATTAAATCATATCTCCCTTGAGTGTATAAAAAGGTTGGTAAAGGATGGAGTACTTTCTACTCTAGACTACACTGACTTTGAGACTTGCATTGGCTGCATTAAGGTTAAGCAGACAAACAAGTCAAAGAAAGGTGCCAATAGGAGTACAACATTGTTGGAAATTATTCATACTGACATATGACAATATCTGGTCAGAAATTTTTTTCATCACTTTCATTAATGACTTTTCACGATTTTCCCATGTGTGTTTACTTAAGCATAAACTTGAAGCATTGGTTCCTTTAAATCATTTAAAGCTGAAGCTAAAACCCAATGTAACAAGAAAATACACATAGTTAGATCTGATAGGGGTGGTGAATATTATGGTAGATATACTAAAAATGGACAAGCACCTGGTCCCTTTACTAAGTTTCTTCAAGAGCATACGGTCTAGTTGAAAGAAGGAACATGACCTTTCTGGATATGGTGCGAAATATGCTAAACAACTCCAAGCTTCCTAAGTCGTGGTGGACTGAAGCACTTGAGTCGGCAACGTATATGTTAAACTGTGTTCCAACCAAGGCTGTCCCTAAGACGCTGTTTGAGTTATTCACAGGTTGGAAACCGAGTTTGCAACATATGCGTGTTTGGGGATGTCCGTCTGAGGTGCCCACACGAAAAGGAACTTAACCCAAGGACCATTAGTGCTTTCCTTATTGGATATGCACAATATTCTAAGGGTTATAGGTTTTATTGTCCATCTCATACTACTAGGATAGTGGAATCAAGGAATGCTAAGTTTCTTAAAGATGACTTAATCAGTGGGAGCGATCGATTTAAGGACTTAATTCTTTGATTTGATCATATGGACTCTCAGCCTTCTACATCATCATCAAGTGGTGTTGTACTTATCCGCAGTGCTCTTTCAGTTCCGCCTGCAGATATACCACCTACTATTGAGATTCTATGAGCTATTCCTAGTTATTATAATTCGTATCTACAAGAATCTGACATAGGAGCCGAGAGTGATCCTGAAACGTTTTCTCAAAATTGTGCACAGTTGGACTTATGGTTTGAAGCCATGAATTCCATGAAGAGCAATGGGGTGTGGGAACTTGTTGAATTGCCTAATGGGGCCAAGGCTATTGGCTGCAAATGGGTCTTTAAGACCAAAAGAAATTCATTAGGCAATATTGAGAGATACAAGGTCCGACTTGTTGTAAAGGGATTTACTCAAAAAGGAAGGAATCGATTACAAGGAAACTTTTTCTCCTATATCAAAGGAAGATTCACTTCGAGTCATTCTGGCTTTAGTTGCACATTTTAATCTCTAGTTGCAACAAATGGATGTGAAATCTGTTTTCCTTAATGGTGATCTAGAAGAGAAGGTTTATATGAAATAAACCTTAAGGTTTCTCTTCTAGGGGTGGTGAGAATTTAGTATATAAGCTTAAGAAATCCATATACAGTCTAAAACAAGATTCCCGTCAATGGTATATCAAGTTTGATGGGGTTATTTCTTCATTTGGTTTTGTTGAAAATGCTCTTAAACTATTGTATATCCTCTTAAACTATTGCATATACCAGCAGATGAGTGGGAGTAAAAATATGATTTCTTGTCTTATATGTGGATGGCATTTTGCTTGCTAGGGATGCTTCGTGATGTGAAATAATCCATCTCAAAGAGAATTTTGTGGTATCTAAAAGGAACTAATAGTTACGTGCTTGGGTTTAGGCAGACGGACATCCTAGATGTTATCGGTTATTCTAATACGAACTACGTTGACTGTGATCAACTTCAGGGTACATCTTTATCATGGCCGGTAGGGCTATAGCCTGAAGAAGATGTTAAACAATCTTTAATAACTACTTCTACCATAGAAGCCGAGTTCGTTTCCTGTTACGAGGCCACTTCACAAGGTGTGTGGTTCGAGAATTTCATCTCTGGGCTTAGAGTTATGAAATCTATATCGAAGCCATTGAAAGTCTATTATGGCAACTCAGCTACAATCTTCCTAGCTAAGTTTGGCAAATAGTGGGAGTCGAATTAAGCACATCGACATAAAGTTCTCAGCCATTAGGGAGCGTGTCAAGAATAAAGTTATAAGTCATTGAACGCATTAATACTGAGTTGATGTTACTAGATCCCTTGACTAAATGCATGCCTTTAGTTAAATTCAAGGATCTAGTGAAAGAAATGAGACTTTCGCCCACTTTGTAATTTGTATATATACATTCAGTATTCAATTTTAATGAAATTTTTTTGCTTTCAAACATTTATCTCATTTAAGTTTGTACACCTTTATTTTATTGAGATAATGTACTTCGGTTGGACCTGAAATAAACATAAGGTTTGTTTCATTAAGTTTCCCAAAATTAAGTTCTCAAAGTCAGTTTGCATTTAATCATAATGGATGCTACTCGTTTTAAGGAGGACATATCACTATGGTTGGTGTTTTTTGGTTTTTAGGGTTATGGAGTTTTGCACCAAGTGGGAGAATGTAACACTTACCAATATTACATTATTATAATATAGGTAGTAATTATAATAATTAAGGTAATATATTATTTGGTGCATTACTTCCATACAAGCTTCTGTTAATTAAGGTAATACTTAATGGTGATTGGAAGTGTAATTAGGGAAGGGATACATTACCATATTGATGGCATATGGTTAGTATAAATAGAGCCATTTGGTCCTCTCACTGCTTGATCATTCATTCTCTACACCATCAAGAGAGGGTTGAGAAAGTGAGAGAAAGTATCACAATATAAAATAAATTGACCCAAGCCCATGGGTTATCACTCTTCTATTTGACCTTATCGATAACTACAGCCAAATACACAATCAGATTAAGTGTAATAACCCAATGTACAATCCACCAAAAAGGTTGAACCCTTCTAGGATCTAGTATAGGATCCTAAAATTAAATTAATACAATTACTAAGTGTAAATGAATTAAAATAAAATAAAAGGAGTATAATACTTACATACTCTACTAATGGTGGCTTAGAAGTAATGGCCTTGGATTGCTCTCCAACCTCCTAAAAATAAAAATATAATAATTAATAGTGATCAATACGATAAAAAAGGTGAGTGATAACCCCTAGGGTTAGGTCAATTTATTTTATAAAGTGACATTTTGTTTGGTGTTTTTCTAGAGAAATGAATTTTGAATTTGATACCAACGAAATTAAAGATGTACAGTGCTCAACAACTTTGTGGTGTGCGTGTATTAAAAAACAAAAATAAAACAACTACTGTCCTTTAACTATGTAATCAATTCGGGATTTTTGTAGTCATACTACGTTCTCCCACTCACATGAGAAGTCTACAAATCGCAGTTTAATCCCCAAAACATTTGGAGAATCACGAAAACCCACCAAAAACGTTGAACCCTTTTGTGATCTAGCATAGGATCCTAAAATTAAACTAATACAATTACTAATACTAAATAAAATAAAGAGTTAATACCTATTTCGGTCCTCTGACTATTACGTAATACTTGATTTAGTCCTAGACTATTAAAAGTACCTAATTTAGTCCTCTAAGTTTTAAAGTTGTACCCAAATTGGTCCTTCGTTACAATTGTCATCTATCCGCTGTTATTTTGAGGGGTAAAAACATACTTTTATTAGGATGTTGTGTTCTACGTCCGGCCTCGATGACTGTAGCATTTAGAACCGTGTTAGTGCCGACGATGGCCAAGATGAAACTGATCACAATATCTCGGAGATACGTTAGGGAATATTCATCCGTCGTCCCCATGAATCTTGATAATAAATCCTCACCAGTTTTCTCCGACAACTCTTGCTCACAATCTGTCATCCAAGAACGAACTAAGTTATCCCCGGAGGTCCAATATTTGATTCTTGACAATATGATCTCGTCGACGAACTTGTATACGATCGTAATTGATTTTTGCAATTTTTGCTCTGATCCCACGTTGAGGAATTTCTTGATTTTGTAAAAAAAATGGCAAGGCGTACATGAATCTATCGGAGGTCAGAGTCGTCGCATCCTCGAAAACCAGCAATAATTTGGTAGATTTAATCTCGTCTCCACCCTAATGTTTAGGATCCACGTCGAACGCATATCTTTCAAGGATATCTTGGACATCTGGAATAGAGTGTCGATTCGCCACGTCTTTGAGGATGGGAATCAGGCGGGTGTGGAGCTCTGTGTTGGCCGTTTCCATGGTGAAATTCTGGAGCGATCTGGTGATGAACTCCTAGCTGGCAGTCTATCACTTGGTTTTTCACTGGACGTTGTTGGAATTTAAAATCCCGGCGCGGAGGAAATCCTGGAGAAGAGATATGAAGTGGTCGCCTTTGGGGTAGTTGTGGACGTTGGCCTTGAACATGTGCTCGATGTTGAGTGGGTTGGCGGTCATGATGTCGTGCACCTTGCCAGGGCGGCAGAAGATCACCGTACGCCAGTTTGAGTATTCTTAGATGTCAATTCCATTCTACTTGGGTAGTGACATCCAAAAGTTTTCCCTCTCCCGTTTGTATCAAGTATATCCATCTCAAACAGTTTGTGGTGTGCATGTATCGTGCGTGCGTTGTCCGTGCGTGTTGCATGCATTAACAAAACAAAATACAATAATTATAGTCCTTTAGCCATGTAATCAATTATGGATTTCCATAACCATACTACATTCTCCTATTCACATGGGAAGTCTAAACTAAATTGACCCAAGCCCAAGGGTTATCAAACTTCTATTTGATCTTATCGATCACTACAGCCAAATACACAATCAGATTAAGTATGATCACCCAATTTAAAATCCAACAAAAACGTAACCCTTCTAAGAACTAGAATATAGATTCCTGAAATTAAACTAATATAATTACTAGTTGTAAATGAAATACAATAAAATAAAAATAGTATAATACTTGCATACTCTATTCTGGCTTAGATGTAGTGGCATTGGATTGTGACAAAGTAATCATGCCAGCAGCGTGCCAGCCTTCGACCCGGAACCACTGGCAGGACCCAGAGGCAAGGCAACAGACGTTCAACCAACCGTTCAACACTTCACTCCTCAGCATCAATGCTCAACGGCTCCTCAGCTCCTCAATTAGCCGTTCAACACTTTACTCCTCGCATTAATGCCCAACGGTTCAGCTCCTCAGCATTAACACATAACGGCTCCTCAGCTCCTTGGAATTAACGCTCCATTACTGAACTAAGGAAGATAAAAAGGCTCACAACACTTGTAGAGAGACGACACTTGAACTTAGACAAAAACACATATTGAACTCATTTGTACTCTGACACACTATTGTACTCTTATATTGAGCTTCATAATACAAAATATACCGGTAACACATTATTACCGTCAGATCAGGCTCTCGTTGGCTAGGGAGTGGGGGGACATTTTGCTAGACCAACACTCACAATTGTACTATACACACTACGTTACTCTACTGACTACTCATTGTACTATCATAATACTCAAATAAAATACCCGGTAACCATTATTACCGTCATTGGTGCTCTCGTTGAGAGCCGAGATCATATCTCAGGAAAAGTTCACACATCACAAACACCTCTATGGTGTCGCCTTCTTCAAGTAGTGTCCTGCTCATCAAGTAGCGTTCGCCTACTGCTCATCAAGCCACACTTTTCACAAATCACAAAACACCCAGCTCATCTCATCACTGTCGATGGTGCAATCCAGATCTAGTCCTGCTCTCATGGTTCTCATCGAGTGAACAATGGTCATCCCGGATCCAGCAGCTCTCATGGTTCTCATCGAGTGAACAATGGCCAACCTTCGGGTGATCTTCGTGGGCAGCTCAATGGTTACCCCTCGAGTTATCTTCGTAAACAGCTCAACAGTAACCGCGTGGGAGAGCGTCACCACCTCGAGCAGCGTCACCTCCTCGAGCGGCGTCACCACCTCGATCAGAGTCACCTCCTCGAGCAGCGTCACCACCTCGAGCAGCGTCACCTGCTCGAGCGGCGTCACCTCCTCGAGCGGCGTCACCTCCTCGAGCAGAGTCACCACCTCGAGCAGCGTCACCTGCTCGAGCGGCGTCACCACCTCGAGCAGTGCTACATCACCTCCTCGAGCAGCGCCACCTCCTCAAGTGCGTTTGCTTCCTCCACTTGTGCATCCGCCTCCTGCACTTCTGCATTCGCATCTTCCACTGGTGCATCTGTCTCCTCAAGTGCGTCTGTCGCCTCCACTGGTGCATCTGCCTCATACACTTGTGCATCCGCCTCCATAAGCAAAAGGACTCAATAGTGGGTCATGGTCTGCCCTGATCAATTTTGTTAAAAAACCAAAAAATAAAAAAAAATATAAGCTCTATTCCCTTAGGGCCGGCACGAGATCCGATCTCGCTAGTTACTTGATGGGAGAGTGTTTTTTTAGCCCAGCCATAGGTTTTGATTCAAAAAACACCACACCCTAATCCCTTAGGGCCGGCACGAGATCCGATCTCGCTAGCTACCTGACGGGAGAATGTTTTTCTAAGCCCAGCTAAAGGCTTGGATTCAAAAAGCACCACACTCTAATCCCTTAAGGCCAGCACGAGATCCAATCTCGCTAGCTACTTGATGGGAGAGCGGACCTTCGACCGGGCCTACGACCGGTCGAGGTGAGCTCGCACGCAAAAACGCCAAAAAAAAATTTGTAGTAGGGTTGAGGCTTGGCCGAGGCCGACCTCGACCTCCCTTGGCCGAGGTCGACCTCGGCCACCCTTGGTCGAGTCCGAACTCGGCCTACCTTGGCTGAGGCCGACCTCGGCCACTCTTTGTCGAGGCCGACCTCGGCCACGCTTGGCAAAAAAACAAAAAAAATACAAACAAAAACAATTTTTACACTGGTCATTACTCCCAAACCACCTCAACCACTCTCGTTGGCTAAGGAGTAGGGGGACGGGTGACAGAGTAATCAGGCCAGCAGCGTTCGACCCGGAACCACTGGCAGGACCCAGAGGCAAGGCAACAGACGTTCAACCAACCGTTCAACACTTCACTCCTCAGCATCAATGCTCAACGGCTCCTCAGCTCCTCAATTAGCCGTTCAACACTTTACTCCGCGCATTAATGCCCAACGGTTCAGCTCCTCAGCATTAACACATAACGACTCCTCAGATCCTTGGCATTAACGCTCCATTACTGAGTTGAGGAAGATAAAAAGGCTCACAACACTTGTAGAGAGACGACACTTGAACTTAGACAAAAACACATATTGAACTCATTTGTACTTTGACACACTATTGTACTCTTATATTGAGCTTCATAATACAAAATATACCGATAACACATTATTACCGTCAGATCAGACTCTCGTTGGCTAGGGAGTGAGGGGACATTTTGCTAGACCAACACTCACAATTGTACTGAACACACTACGTTACTCTACTGACTACTCATTGTACTATCATAATACTCAAATAAAATACCCGGTAACCATTATTACCGTCAGATTGCTTTGATCTCCAACCACTTGAAAATAAATATATAACAATTAATAGTGATCGCTAAGATAAAAAAATAATAAATAAAAAGAGTATGGGTTGATTTCTCCTATGCTTGGGTTGATTTATTTTTCTTTTGACATTTTATTTTTTGATTCTTCGGAGAAATTAATTTTGAGTTTCTGTCAAGGAAATTAAAGACGTACACTATTCAGCGGTACATCTAGTGATTTAATTTTTTTTTTCTTGTTTTCAGGTGGGTCGATCACCGTAAGCCAGTTTGAGTATTCTTAGAAGTCATATACTGCATTCTCCACTCACACGGGAAATCTACCAATCAGGCAAAGCATTAAGAGAATAATAAAATAAGATGTAGGTCACAAGATAAAATAAATTGACCCAAAGCTAGGGTTTTCAACCTCCTTTTTTATCTTATCGATCACTATAGCCAAATACACATCCATATTAAATATGATAACTCAATGTCCAACCCACTAAAAATATTAAAGCCTTCTGGGATCTAGAATATGATCCTAAATTTAAACTAATACAATTACTAATTGTAAATGAATTAAAATAAAATAAAAGGAGTATAATACTTGCATACTCTACTAATGGTGGCTTAGAAGTAGTGGCCTTGGATTGCTCTACAACCTCATGAAAATCAAAATACATTAATTAATAGTGATCAATACGATAAAAAAGGTGAGTGATAACCCCTAGGCTTGAGTCAATTTATTTTATAATGTGACATTTTGTTTTGTGATTCTCTGGAGAAATGAATTTTGAATTTGCTACCAACGAAATAAAAGACATGAGATCGAGCCTCAGTGGAGGCGGCATTGACTCTTTGTGCTTGATAAGCACCAAGGATAGCACTTATAAGGGGTCTTTATTTGATTAAAATCGCATCGTTTTGGCATCCAATTACAACAATCACATGCATTCCAGCTCAAATGCGGTCAGTTTCCTCTAACAACATTTCTAGAAAGAGTTTTGAAGCATTTTACAGGTTGGAAAAGGATTTGAAGCTAAAATTGAGCAAAAAGATGAATAAGCCAACATGCAGTAACGCCCCACGCCGCCTCACACGCGTGTGGATGGGCGTGGAATTATTCCAGAGAGCCCCCACGCCACTCACACGCGTGTGAGCAAGCGTGGTCGGGCCAAGGGTTATTTTGGGAAACTTGTTCCTTTCCTTTGCCATCTATATAAATCCCTTTTGTCCCAAAACCTAGAAAGAGGAAGAATCAGAAAAATTAATAGAATAGTATAGATCTAGAGGGTTTTCTCCCCTCTTGGGGGAAAATTCCTTTCATTCATAGATAGAATAGATTAAGGGCAAGAAGGAAGGTTTGGATTCAAGATCAAGGTTGTAAGATCTCCTTTTCCAAGGGGTGGTAACCATTCTCTTTAATTTCTAATTCAATACTTGTTTCTTTGAATTCCCTTTCTCTTTTTCTTGTCTCTTATTATGTTAGAGTAGATTATATAGGGGATTGGTGGCCCCATGGTAGATCTATGTGGATGTTTAATATTATTGTTATAATTTGTGAATTGCTTGCTTGTTGGATGTTGAACTTGTGTGGATGATGTTCTTTAAGCTTTGTGCCTTCTGTGGCCACATTAGGTAGCAAACCCAAAGGAAGTGAGTGTGCACGCGATAGCCGCCACTCACGAGTCTCACTCACCCACATCTTCGCTCTTAGTTCGAAAGAACAAGATCCGAGAGGAGTGGTAGACAAAGTGTTCGATGAAATGCCCCAACCGAATGAGGATGTGGGAGTCCAAAGTGTGACGCCACTTGGTAGTGTGCCATGAACTCCCTAGTCTATTCCACAATTTGCATGCACAAAGCCAACCAAAGATAAACCACATGGAAAAGCCTAAAGCCCCAATCTCCACTTTACTTTTCTTTACTTTACACAACCTTTCATCAACCTTCCCCTCATACCTATGAATCAAACTCCTAGCCTTTCTGGTAACTCCTTTCCTTCACCTCTTAGATGCCAACACACCCATTCGATTCCCATTCGTCATCCTTGAGAGACACGACACTCGGGGAGTATTGACTCTTCGTTTTACCACCTTCACGTACACATTTACTCACCCCATACAAAAAAAAACACCCTTGTCAGTGCTTCAACAGGTTGAGAAAGTATAGATGAACATATACTACAATGTAATAGAGTCAGTTGTATTAAAAAAAAAAAAGACATAAGGTGCTCAAACACTTTGTTGTGTGCGTGTATCGTGCATGAGTCGTCGGTGCGTGGTGCGTGCATTAAAAACAAAAATACAACAACTACAGCCCTTTAACCATGTAACCAATTCGGGATTTCCATAGTCATACTACATTCTCCCACTCACATGGGAAGTCTACCAATCGCGGTTTAATCCCCAAAGCATTAGGAGAATCACGAAAACCCAGCAAAAATGTTGAACCCTTCTGTGATCTAGCATAGGATCCTAAAATTAAACTAATATTGTAACACCCCTCACTTTTAGGCTGAGATAAGCAATAAACTTAAGGCAAAAGCTAACAAATCTCAACGCTAAATGATATAAATGCGAAAGCGTTAAGTAAACCAACATGGGGTGCTATTCCACATCCAGGCTAACCATAACCTAGATGCTAAGGCAAATTCAGCATCCATCACAAAATCCTCAAAAGTCAATCATAATCTAAAATAAGTCAATACAAACATAAGTCTAAGGCACGTAGGCCCAAATGTCTAAACATCTCTAACAATCACTAAGCTAAGCATAGTAGAGGAAGTAGAAGTACAGCTA
>CM008342.1:22472044-22486478 GCA_002525835.2 Ipomoea batatas | reverse complement strand
ATCATTAAGCAAATTTTGGCTTCAATAATTTTGGAGATTAACACTTTTTGTCAACTCTAAACTACAAGATATTCATTTAAAATAATGTAAACATTGCTAATATTTTCAACAACAACACACACATATTATTTTATTTACCTAAAATATTATATTCATGACTTATTTAGTAGTTTAGAGTTGACAAAAAGTGTTAATCTCCAAAATTATTGAAGCCAAAATTTGCTTAATGATCAACATTATCTTCGAATCTTAGCTCCAGCACATAGTAATTAATAAGACCCAAATATCAGAAATTGGATCCTTCATTATCCTATCTTGCCCAATGATTATCTGTCTCCTATCGTCATGGAAAGCAAAATACATTGCATGCATAAAGTTGCATTAATTGTTGCCATTTCTATACGCAAAATGAGAGGAGAAGATAGCCACGTTCCACGTACACAAACTCAACATCGCCATAAGTTTGCTGCCAAGAAATTAGCTTATATGTTCGTCCTTGGTTACGTTGTGGAATATTAATTAATTTTCTCAAAATCGATGGCCCCATAAGATGCTAAGAAAACGTACCAAAACTTTTGGTACACTCACAATCATAATAACAATGCTACAATTTCAACTTAGGGTGTGTTTGGAAAGCAGGAAAATGGTTTCTGGAAAATGATTTCTGGAAAATGAGTCATTTTCCAGAAAATATTTTCCTTTCTTGTGTTTGGCTGCAGAACAGAAAACTGTGTTGGTGTGTTTGGCTCATTTTCTAGAAAATGGGTAGGAAAATTAACAGAATTATATAATTGAATATTTTAATTAATTTGTTTAAATGTAACAACATTTATAACAAATATACAATCCAAAAAATAAAATAATCACAAAAAAATCACAACAAAATAATATCTATATCATAAAAAAAATAAATAAATAAAAGTGGCCGACTGGTTTCAGATGTCAAATAAAAAAAAATAAACTCATAATATCTATCTCATAATAAAAATAAATATATGATTACTTAAAAAACAAAAAGAAAAAGTTGAAGATGTCAAGAAGATGGGATGAAGATGAATAAGTTAAAGCATTTAGGAGGCCTAAGGAGATGGAAGAAGCAAAGGAGAAGGAAGAAGCAAACTTTGGAAAATGACTTCCCCAAAAAAAGGGAAGTCATTTTTCATAAAATTGGGCTTATTTTCCATTGACCAAGAAGTTAATTTTCATTGACTCTATTCTTCCCCTTCTTCTCAAACACCAAAAACCCGGAAAATGATTTCCAGAAATCATTTTCCGGGTTTCCAAACACACCCTTAATGGAATTAAAATTTTAAAGTCACGCCACATCGCTAGTTAAGTTATAAATCTTTACAAATGATATATATATATATATATATATATATATATAGACACACACACACACACTAGATGCTTAGAACTTTGGAAGTGTTTTGGTGTAAATACTAAATATATAGTAATTTTAACATTGTATATGGATCTGATTTCACCCCAATTATTAAAAATTAACTAAAAATTAATAGTATTGTAGGTCATACATGCAATTGATTATCTGTCTGCTATACTTGAGGAAAGTAACATCCAGCTTGAATTGCAGAAAGCTGATTTAATTGTTGCCATTTGTATATATTCCTTGGTTGAAATTATTGTTAGATTGTTATGTAATTCAGTTCTCAATTATCAATTTCAAAAAAAAATTTAATCATTCAATTATCTTAAAGGTGTAAACTCAGTTTTCCGTAACTTTAGTATTAAACAATTAAAGAATTAAATTAACGTCACAAAAGTAATTAATTGATAATCTTTAAAAAAAAATTGAAGAATTAAATTTCTTAAAATTAACAATTAAGAACTAAATTTTGTAACAAGCAATAATTGAAACAGTACAAGTGCGGTTTCCCTTTTCTCAAAATTGATGGTCCCATAAGATGGAGAGGAAACATACCAAAACTTTTGGCACAATCATAATCCTAGAATTTCAATTTAATAGAATTCAAATTTTAAAGTCACATCGCTATTTAAACAATAAATATATACATACCTATGTATATGTATATACCCATTGAAATAAGCGTGGTATATTCACTCACAAGTACAATTTCAAAAACTGATAAATACAATTTAATTTAATTATTTTTAGTTAAGGTACAAGTCTTTACGAATGATATTATGTAGGGTTTTTTTTTTTCTTCGTATTCAAGAATTATTGCTTAATAATTTATTAAATAATGGTTCAAACAGCTGTGTGGACCATACTGCTATCAAATAATGTACTTTAGTATACTGCTATCAAATAATGTACTTTAGTATATTAAAAATGTACATTGTATTCAAGAAAGTTACATTATTTGAGTACTGAAGGTACATTATTTTGTATAATGTACATTCAGTACATGAATAATGTACTTTTTAGTATATTAAAAATGTACTTTTTGATATAGTCTACGCAATAATTTCCTCTTATTAAAAGCATAGTTTTATAAGGCTGGGTCCGATGGATTGTCAAATTTGTTATTTTCTAAATAATTTTGGGGTGCAATTTTAAATCAAAATTGGTGGGTATAGATGAGTTAATTAAAGCAACATGTTGGGCACATTATACCGTGGACAACGATCCACATTATAAGATGGACTATTGATAAATGTTAATTTTAGCATATTGATAATTTATTTTTAATATATTAAAAATTTATATTTAAGTACTAAATTAAAAATAAATTTTTAAAAATGAGCATGTAGACTAATGGTTCACACAACAAGAATTGAATATGTTGGGTGTAGCCAAGATGACTTTTATAAAACGTAGGAAGGTCTATATTTGATAGTATTTATCTTGCGTCTGTGGTCTAAACACATGATTGTTATTCGATTTTTTATCCATTCTCCTTGCATCTTATCACTAGAAAGGAAGCTAACAAAATGTTAAAGAACTTCCTTTTTTTAGATTGTGTGTAGATCTGAAAGGCCAATTGGGGTTGTGGCTTGAAATAGCAATTGGCTGTCATAAATTAAGTATGCTTCCACTTATTTAATTTGTTTATTTAATTAATTTTCATGGAAGAAATAATTTTAATTTAACAAGATTTACTTTGTGTATAGAGTTGTGTAGGTAATTCTTAAAATTCAACCGTAAACTTGAAATTAGGCATCAGACATTCGTGGCTAATTGTGTGAAAGAAAACATTGGACCTGTTAGGTCATATAGGTTGTTCAAAGAGATGGTAAGTGAGTATTCAAATATAGGAGCAACCTGTGTTGATTTTTGAAATTTCAAACGCAATTTCCAAGCGTATATTGCCGGTAGTGATGCACAATTGGTCATGGATAAATCCTTTAAAAAAAACAAGATGTTTGTTTGCCTCCTCCTTCTTCTTCTTCTTCTTCTTCTTCTTCTTCTTCTTCTTCTTCTTCTTCTTCTTCTTCTTTTTTTTTTTTTAATATGATAGTGATAATCACGACCAGTTATGTTGCATTTTTTTGGCTGACCTTGTGAAGCGTCGAAATTTCACTTTTTTGGGGATGCTGACTCTTTTGATGCTACTAATATATGTATCACACAAATAGGTAGAAGCCGCCGCCGGTCGCAGGTATTAAAAAATAATTTCGTTTTTAATTATATTTTTAATTTTTTGATTATAAATTTTTAATTTTAATATTATATTTTGAATTTTTGAATTATATATTTCAAATTCTAGGATTTTATTTTGAATTTTAGGGTTATATTTCAAATTTTAGAGTTATATTTTGAATTTTAGGGTTATATTTCAAATTTTAAAATTATATTTCAAATTTTAGTGTTATATTTCAAATTTTAAAATTGTATTTCGAATTTTAATAATTTTTTTTCAAATTATTTTGAATTTATATCAAATTCGATTTAAAACTTAATGCTAATATAGTCTTTAATGTTAGCTAAATATAATTATATATTTATACCCACTAATATTGATAATAAGTTAGATATAAATTTTATCCACTAATATTGTAATATGTTAGAATATGATATAATGCTACTCATTTCTTCTAATATAAAATACTAGTTCGAACTCAACTTTAAATATGATTAAAATTTGAAATATATTAACAACTTTAAGTATAATTATTTTAAATTATTATTTTTGAATTTAGCGTATTTTAGTATTTTATTGAATTGTAAATTATTTTGAGATTGTTTGTAGTAGTATGGTTATGAATTAATATCCATTTAGTATATTAATTTATCAATAAAACTTGTAGGTGATTAGTTAGATTCGAGGTTTGTTTACCAACATGGACAACTCCTCTTTGGTGAGGTAAGATCTTTTTCTATTTATTTTCTTACAAACTTTCGGCTTTTCCTTGTGCATTCGGTGATTGGCCACACCATGGTCTATGTTTATTTATGTTTTCGATTTTTTATTATGCATCCGGTGATTAGCCGCATCATGGTCTATGTTTACATTATTTTTGTTTGTTATTGTTATAGAATTTGTTGAATTAGTGTTAACTTAAGTTTAATTAGGGTTAATATTGTTTTAGATTGGTCACACCTATGTTTATTTATGATTTTGGCTTTTCCTTGTGCATCTGGTGATTAGTCACACCGTGGTCTATGTTTAAATTATTTATTATTATTATTATTATTATTATTATTATTATAAAAATTTGTTAATTACTGTTAACTTAAGTTTGTTATGGTTAATATTGTTTTAGATTGGCTTGTGATCGATAAAAGTTGGATGAATGCTTCTCGAATTAGTAAGGAATACGAAGACGGAGTTAGAGAATTTATAGTCTTTGCAAAGAATAACCTTATGAATAGTAGTGAGAGGTTCATGTGTCCTTGTAAGAAGTGTTGTAATCAGAAAAGGTTATGTGAGGACAACATATTTGATGATCTAATATGTAATGAGATTAATCCATATTATACAAAATGGATATGGCACGGTGAAGGCGATGTGGCTACAACATCTAACATGTATGTTGACAACGAAACAAATGAAGATGATGAGTCTAAAGATCGATTAGATGAAATGTTGCGCGATGTTGGAGAGGAGTTCAACGATCGGTCAAATGAGTTGGATGAATTATTGAATGATTCAAAACTACCTTTATGGTCGGGTTATAGTAAATATACCCGATTGTCTGATATATTAAAATTATTCAACTTGAAAGCTGGGAATGGGTGGAGTGAGAAGAGCTTTACTGCGTTACTTGAAATATTAAAGGATGTGCTTCCAGATGGAAATGAACTTTCGAAGAGTACATATGATGCCAAAACGATTTTGTGTCCAATGGGTATGAGATATAAAAAGATAAATGTTTGCCCTAACGATTGCATTTTGTTTAGGAATGATTACAAAGACTTACATGCATGTCCAATATGTGGAGCATCTCGTTACAAAACAAGGGAGAATGTTGCTGGCAAAGTAAATTTGAAAGGTCCACCAGCTAAAGTTCTGTGGTATCTCCCAATTTTCCCAAGATTTAAGCGTATATATGCAAATCCAAGCGATGCGAAGAACTTAACATGGCATGCAGATCAACGAATTTATTATGGCAAGCTTTGGCACCCGACTGATTCTCCTCAATGGATAAATTTGATAATACATTCCTTGAATTTGGCCACAAGTCGAGAAATCTTAGACTTGGACTTTCTACTGATGGTATGAACCCTCACGGGAACCTAAGTAGCAAGCATAGCTCGTGGCCAGTGATGTTGGTAATTTATAATCTACATCATTGGTTGTGTATGAAACACAAATATATATTATTGTGCTTGTTGATTTTTGGGCCAAAACAATCAGGGAATGATATAGATGTCTTTTTGGTGCCTTTGATTGAGGACTTAGAGAAATTATGGGATGAAGGTGCATTATCCACGTCGCGGGGCTAAGAAAACACATTTGCCTCCAGCTGCTCATACTTTATCAAAAAAGGAGAAAATAAGTTTCTGTGAGTGTTTAGGTGGAGTGAAGGTACCACAATGGTATTCATCAAATATCATAAGACTTGTTAATATGCAAGATTTAAAGTTGGTGGGGTTGAAGTCTTATGATTGTCATGTCTTAATGCAACAACTATTGCCAGTTGCTGTTAAAGGCATATTCCCTAAAAATTTGAGATATAGCATCACAAGACTTTGTTTGTTTTTCAATGCAATATGTGGGAAAGTTATTTATCCATACAAATTAGATGAATTGCAAAATGGCATTATTGTTACACTGTGTCAGCTAGAGATGCACTTTCGACCTTCATTTTTTGATATCATGGTTCATTTGCTTGTGCATTTGGTGAGATAGATCAGACAATGTGGTCCAGCTTATTTGAGGTGGATGTATCCATTTGAACGGTACATGAAAGTATTAAAAAGTTATGTGAGGAACCGATATAGGCCGGAAGCATATATTGTTGAAAGCTATATTGATGAGGAGGTTACTGAGTTTTGTACTGAATATTTGGCAGGGGTAGAGGCTATTGGTCTTCCTAAGTATCGGCATGAAGGAAGAATTGCTGGGAAGTGTACTCGAGGTATCAAAGTGCATACTATGCCTCGTGAAGATGTTGAGCAGACACACTTGTACATCTTGCATAATACAAGTGAAGTCGAATCATATTTAGATGAACACAAGGTCTTGATTAGGGAGAAAAATCCTAGAAGGACAGACATGTGGATTGTGGGTGAACATAATCGTGCTTTTATTGGTTTGTTCAAGAATAAAATTCTTAGAGATAATAAGGCTTATGAAACTGTACGATGGTTAGCTCATGGTCCTGGTATTCATGTCATATGTTGTAATGGATATGGTATTAATGAGTTTTCTTTTTACACAAAAGCTCAAGATGAAATCAGCACTATGCAAAACAGTGGAGTTTCTTTGGTTGCAAATTCAATGCATTTTAGTAGTTCAAAAGATACTAATCATGTGTTTGCAGAGTTGTCATATTATGGTGTGATTGAAGAAATATGGGAGGTTGATTATGTTTTGTTTAGGGTGCCAGTGTTCCGATGTAAATGGGTAGATAGTAAACATGGTGTAAATGTTTATGAGTTAGGATTTACACTTGTAGATCTTAATCGGGAAATACACAAAAATGAGCAGTTCATAATTGCATCCCAAGCAAAACAAGTATTTTATGTTAGTGATTCTTGTGATAAAAAATGGTCAGTTATTCTTCATGGAAAGAGACAAATTACTAGAGATGAGAATGAAGATGTTAGTTTTGAGATTGAGGAAATACCAACATTTTCTTCAAGTTTATTGCCCGCAGTTGTAGATAATGAGATAGATGAAGTGCATGTATCACGAGATGATCATCAAGAAGGGATATGGGAGCATTGATTATTACATGTAATAATGCTTTAATTAAGTACTTATTGTGTTTTTTAATTTTCTTATTGTAATACTTCTATATATTTTCGTTTGTTAATAATTTTCTTTCTAAACAGGCATATGGATTCATCAAATGATGATGGTACTACAGAAGGTACTCAGGGTACTCAAGAGAGTGATAGTACTGTTAAGACGAGGGGTTCCACTAGTATGAAAAAACTCATTCTGCAGCGTGCTACTTCAAGGAAGCAGACAATTGAATTTGATAAATTGGATCCTGTTTACGGGTCAAAGTGGCAGTGCATTTGAAAGTTATGTTGCATTGTTGGGACGGAATAATGTTCGTATCACAATAGAGTCATGGCCTAAGGTCCCAAACGAAACTAAGGAGCTTATTTGAAAAATATCCTGGTAACTTTTTTTTAAAGATTCTAGATTTATACAAAAAGTTAATATAATTGCACTGAAGCAACTAGATTGGTCCCGGAAACATTTGTAAGTAAATATGTTATAATTTTCTACATTAATAGTAATTATTATTCAATAATTATTATATATGTTAGGATGCTTTTGAGTTGCAAGATTCTCAAGGAGAATTCGTTGAGTTTGGAAGACAAGATGCATTGATTGTTGCGTTGGGTACTAAAGAGCATCTTGGGCGTGTTAGAGCCATGGGAAGAGGACATCGCATCAAAAGCGTATTTGGTCATGCAAAACGTCATCAAACGCCTTCAGAAGATGTTCAGCGAATGGTTGATGCTGCTATTCCACAAGCGTTAGAAAAACAAAATCAGCAATTTAATTCTAGGCATGACGAAATGAGTCAGCAATTAACTCAGCAAGTAACTTAGCAATTAACTCAACAATTTGAAGCACGAATGGCTGAAATGATGTAGCAATTTGGTTCTATGCAGACTCATGCTCCCCCATCTGCACAATCATGGCGTGAGGATATCCCAAACCCGAATAGTGGAAAAACAAGTTCCCCAAACCATTTTGCTGATTTACCCGCGGTAAGTAATCGTTTACAGTTAATCTTATTATTATTTATTAATATTTTATATGATTCTTAATTAAGAATTAATGCAGTTAGGGGCACAATGTGAATTGTTCTTGGAAGATCCCATTAAACGTTCAGTGGCATATGGGACAGCTTACGCTGGTGGGCAAGTTCATGAGATTGCACTAGATGCAACTCAAGTGAAGGTGAGCGTAGATAAAGTTATTGATCCAAGTGCAAATGTACCATTCCCAACCAGTGAGGTTCAACTTTTAGGTGTTGTATTTCAACACTTTATTATTTGGCCAAAGAAGCTGGTAGAGTTATGGACTAAAACTGATGAGGTATGTGCACTGTAAATATTTTTATTTTAAAGTAGTATGTATTTTACTTTTTGTAAAATAATAATTCTTATATTAGAATTCACAGTTAAAAGGAAAGGCCAAATTGATTGTTGAACCGGTTGTGCATTCTCATCATAATGAATTCGCTTTAGCTGATCCGGATTCTTTGTGTGATTTATTCAATAAGGCATATAGAATAGCTAGAAGTCTTCAAGACAGTCTTGTGGTTCAAATGTCTCGTGGTATTATGGGCAACAATTGCTTATGAGTTGCATCTTGAGAGTGAGGAGATCATACGTTTCTTAAATATGGAGACCATTGATATTTCTCTTTTTCAGTTCTTTATAAGGTAATAAGTTCTTTATTACTATTTAATTTGCTCATAATAGCTTTAGATTTATTTATCATCACCATAATTTTTAGTAATATATATACAATTGATTGTGATTGTAAATAGGGGTCTTTACAAAGATTTTGGTTTGGGATCAAAAAACACGTATGGCTTCCTAGATCCACATTGTATTCAACCAAAAATGAATAGTAGAGACGAGAGGATAACGTATATAAATGACGCCATGCGAAATGGAAAGAAAAATACGTATTTAGCCACATATGTTCTCAAGTAAGTATTAATTACGTTTTAAATAAAAGTACTTATATATAATATACTTTTATTATATATTACATTCACTTAAAACTAATAAATTACTTATTTGTAGTGGGCATTGAATGCGAATGGCGGTTTGTCATCTACTATATGAGATTTATTGGTTTGATTCAATTGGTCAAGGAACACGTGAAGACATTAAACAAATAATGGAAACGCATGTAAATATATAAATAATTAATAGTTATTATTAATATAGTGATGTCAAGTATTTACATATATTTTATGTCTTATATTAACAGGTGTATCACTGCAACAAGTATATTGAGTGGAAGGAAACAAAATCGTTCACCAAAATGGATTACATGTTCGGTAAGTACTTCATACACTTTGTAAAATAAGCTTATTGTTTTTTATTAATAAAATTTCTTAATTGTATTGTAATTCAAATGTAGTGTGCTAAACAAAGATGTAATAGCGAATCTGGCTATTATGTAATGAAATTCATGTTCGGATTTCTTTCCAACAACCTATACAAAGAAATGGATAAGGCAAGTAATTTAATAAAATATCTTTCTCCTTTTAATTTTTAAAAATACTAGATTATTTATTATTTATCTCTTTTGAACTTTGTAAGCTTTGGAGAAACAAGGAAGATTGCCCTACACTCAATAAGAGATCGATGAAATTAGAGACACATGGTCTAAGTTCCTTATTGGTGAATGGGTTACAAAAATGCTTCCTTATTAGTTTCAAATTAGTTTATGTTTATTACATTGATGTTTATTAGTTTGATAAATTGTGTTATTTATTAGTTTCAAATTAGTTTATGTTTACTATATCGATGTTTATTAGTTTGATGAATTGATGTTTATTAGCTTGATGTTTATTAGTTTGATAAATTGTGTTATTAGTTTTATGAATTGAGTATTAGTTTAATGGTTATTAACTTGATGTTTATTAGTTTGATGAATTGATGTTGATGTTTATTAGTTGATTTTGAATGTAAATTTGCTGCACAAGTTATGAAAGTTGAAGTGAAGGGTAAATTGTAAAACTGTACAGGTTTTGGTTGGAAATCGTAAAATAATTTTTAGTAAAAAAACGACGTCGTATATATATATATATATATATTAAATAGCTACGATGTCGGTTTGATACCCGACGTCATTTCTTTAATGTACTACATCTAGAAGAATGACGTCGAAAGAAAACTGACGTTAAAAGCTTCAAAAAAACCGACGTTAAAAGCTTTATTTGTAGTAGTGTGAAGATTGAACCCTGAAGGTTCATGGTTGTACTATTTTTCCCTTAACTAAGTTTTTTCCCCATAGGGTTTTTTAGTAATGTTTTTAATAATGGGGCCGGCAATCAGTGCAACATATGATTTCACAAATATAATGTAATCTTTTCTTTAGCTAGGTTTTTTTTTTTCTCATGTAGTTTTTTTAGTGAGATTTTTAATGAGGCATGAGAATATATTTAAAATAATTACCTATATATCTTGTACTATTTTCTTTTCTAGATTTGCGAGTTTTTAAGAAGACAAGATTATGGTCAAATAATGTCTAAGGGGAAGTGTTATAAAAATATTATATTTATTGTGGACATTATAATTCAATATGTCTTGTAACGTTTGTAACAACTATGTAATTATTTTATTATTTACCATTATTGTATTCCTTAAATACATTATATTGTATATATATGGTCTTGTTTTGGATCAAAGATACAGAGATTAACGCTCCTAGATTTTTCATGTTCTTTATCTTTCTTTAATTTCATTCTTTCTCTACAATTCATTTTTTCTTGATCCATCGTGTTAGAGCCAGTGAGCAATATAAATTTAGCATATTGTATGTGATGGCATGCATTGTATAAGGGGAAGAAACATCGTAGTTGGATTTTTTCAATTAATAGCAAGTTTTATACTTTTATATCGTGGGGTTGTTTTAATATAACTACGAGTTTCAAAAAAAAAAAAATCACTTTAATATAAATACGAGTTTTAAAAAAAATCAACTTATTTTTATTGATTATTTGTGAATTCGTTAACGCTACCATAATTTGTTTTAAAAAAAAAGGATAAAATTATGTGATATCATACATATATATATATATATATATATATATTTAGTACTACTGGCTCTGTTATAATGTACTATCTGTTCAACCTATTGAAGGACAAAGAGGGAGACTTAAACCTATGACCTTCAATATGCATGAAAAAGTCACTTCGTGCCACTACACCAAAAAAGTCATTGACCCATTAATTATTAGTCTCTTTAGAAAACCTTATAAGTGAAAAATATTGTTGAATGTTTTTTTGGTTAATAATTTACTTCATTTCACTTGTTGGAAAGATATAATCTAAGGGTGACCTCTCGTATGCATGAAAAAGTCACTTCGTACCACTACATCAAAAGGTCATTGGCTAATAGTATACATATGTTAGATTGTTAGGTAAAAGTTTTAGTAGATGAATATAACCTGACTCATGGTTAATTTTGTGTGCCTCATTATAACAGGAGGTTAATTAGTGTCAATGCGTGATGTTTCAATCATTTAATATAAGTTTTACACCCTCCAACTAAAGAGTTAAAAATAATAAAAGTAATATGATACTCATAAATTGTTATATAGGGTACTTAAAAACATTTTAAGTAATTATAAAATCAACATTGACCTATTAATTATTAGTCTCTTTAGAAAACCTTGTAAGTCAGAAAAATATTGTTGAATGTTTTTTTGGTTAATAATTTACTTCATTTCACTTGTTGGAAAGTTATAATCTAGCTAAGGGCATCGGCCCATCAATGGTTTTTGGGCTGATTTTTGAAAAAAAAAAAAAAAAAACTTAGGTGGAAGAGAGAGGGGGAGGAGAGAGAATAAAATGGTGTATTGCATTAAGCGTTTTTGTCAGATTTAGTGGGCCCACCGCTAAAAAAGAGAGTTGTCTCCTGATGCACATGAGGCGCACCAGGTATGCCCAACCGGACGCGTTAATTTGTGTGTGTGTGTATATATTTGCTTTTCAGATTTTGTTTTTCCTTTTTTTTTTTCTTTTTTCCCTTCCCTCTCATCTTCTCTTTCCTAGTAACACCTGCAAAAACTCCTTAAAAATTACAACTAGTGGTGATGCTCTAATATGTATATGACTAATATATTTTCACATATTAATTTTGATATATTTTAATTTTCAATAATTATAAACTATATGAAAGTTGTTAACAAAACACAATTTAATTTGTTATGGTATGTTTAAAAGCGCATGCATAAAAAGGGGAAAAATAATTCAAAATACTCCATAAAAGATAAATAAAGAGTAAATCATTTTTCGACTATGTTGATTTCACCAATTTGGTCCTACTCATATTGATTTGGTTAATTTTCTCCTTCGACTATTTTTATTTTAACCACTTTGGTCCTCCGGCGACTTAAACGGTATACGTCCAGCAATATAGTCAAGGGACCATTTTGATAATTTACTCGGTCCCTTGACTATATTGATTTCACCAATTTGGTCTCTTGACTATATTGATTTCACCAATTTGGTCCCTCTCATACCCAAACGTATACCGTCTATGTCGTCGGAGGACCAAAATGGTTTTAAAAAAAAAAAGATAGTCGAAAGAGGAAATTAACCAAATCAATATGAGTAGAACCAAATTGGTGAAATCAACATAGTCGATGGACCATTACAAAGCCATGGCTTTCGCCGGACCTCTTCATTGGCTAAAAATGTGTAAGGAAAACCACTGCAAAGGATAAAAGAGATGATCAAAGCATGAAAAGACCAAAATACTCTTATTTTAGACGGTTATTTGACAAAAATTTTAACGGTGAACTAAAAGTGGCAAGGACTAAATAAGACTGGCCGCAATGTGGCAAAAATTAATGAAGTGGACTAAAATTGACAATGCCCCAATAACAGTAGGACCAAAAATGAAAATGACTCTAAATAAATGTGACATGTAACAAAGTTCTGGAGTAGCTTTTGTCAGTGTAGACCATACACATTTTAGTGAATTAATTAGGATTTACAAAGTTACTCCTTTTACACTTTTCCCTTTTTTTAGGAATGGGATAAAAAGATATTATTAAATGATGTACATACACATATAGTACTTCTGTAGATGCTTTAGTTTAATTTTGAGGAAATTTTACTTTAGTGACATTGATATATTTAAGCTGTTATTTTAATTTTTTTTTTCATATGAGCAAATACCAATTTTAGTCCCACGACTATTAGCAAAATAATAATTTTAGTCCACATGTTTCATTTCTACCAATTTTGGTCGCACGACTATTGTTTTAGTACCAATTTTGGTCCCACGACTACTGTTTTAGTGTCAAAATTCATCGCGTCGGTCACCCACTTGTTTAAAACGTGCCGAAATCTAAAATTTTTAAAGGTATTTTCTTTCTTTTCAACTCAATATCCCAATTTGAGCATGAATAAAAAGATTTTAGCCCTAAGATCGATCACAATTCACAGTTCTCCTCCTCAAATTAAGGTAAAATGAGGAGGAAAACTGCGAATTTTGATCGATCTTAGGACTTAAATCTATTTATTCATGCTAAAATTGGGAAATTAAATTGAAAATGACGAAAATACCCTTAACAATTTTAGATTTTTGCACGTTTTAAACAGATGGGTGATCGGCGCGATAAATTTTGGCACTAAAACAATAGCCGTGGATGAAAATTGGTACTAAAACAATAGTCGTGGGATCAAAATTGATAGAAATTAAACATGTGGACCAAAATTGTCATTTTGCTAATAGTCGTGGGATCAAAATTGGTATTTACTCATTTTTGTTACAAAGTTTTAATGATGCATTAAAACTATAGATAGAGGTCCACTTAGGGATGTCAATTTCAATCCGCCCCGCGGATATCCACCCGAATCCACCCCGCATGGGTCGGGTTTTTTAGGTGATAGTGGGTGGTAGGTCGGGTGTGGGTCTTAAAAATGTAAACCCGTGGTGGATCGGGTTGGATTCGGGTTTTATGTATAAAACCCGCCTAGCACCCCACCCGACCCACCATATGTGCATACATATATATAATAGTAAAATAAGTAGTACTAGTATATAGTTAATTATAAAAGTTTCAATAACTTTGTGTAACTTTTTACTATTTTTAGATCTAAACTACTAAATTTATTTTT
>CM008342.1:22460597-22471927 GCA_002525835.2 Ipomoea batatas | reverse complement strand
AAGTAATTTTGATATAATTTTTTGAAAAAATAATAAGTTGATAAATGGTGGGTACCCTAGTGGGCACCCGCACCCGGTGGGGGTGGGGATGGATGTAGCCCTCCCCGACCCACACCCGACCCATTGTCATCCCTATCTAGGGTCCACTCCCTCAACTCTAGCCAATACTGTCGAACTTATTAGTAATTTATTTTCCATAGTAAGTCGTCTAGCTTGAAAATATCATAGAGCGAGCATTACTTTATTTTTAAAAAATAAATTAATAGTTATTTTCATTTTGGGTCCTAGAGTTATAGGTATCATTTCACTTTTAGTTATTTTTTTCAGATCATCTTTTGTTGGTCCTAGTATTATTGTGACATGATCATTTTTTTACTCAACCAACAAACTTGTTTAAATGACAATAAATACGATGGCATTTCGGTCTCTTTTATACAAAATGGCTTGACCCCCTGCTATATTTTTATTTTAGTTTTTTTTTTTTAAATCCTTAATTCACGGCTAGAGTCCCATGTCTTCTTCAATTGCAATATACGCCTCCGTAGCAGAGCCTCCACAGCTTGAGCGTCCGCAGCAATGGAATGATGCATATAAATATAGGACCAAAAAATAAATTAACACTTAAAAACTAATAGACTGGAATGCTCTCATATTTAATGCCATTTAAATAGTTTGTTGATGGAAGACAAAAAATGGTCATACCACAATAATAATATATAGCATCAACAATGAATATTCTGAAAATAAATGAATAAAAATGGAAGGGTCACACTTGTGTGTGACCGTCTCACAAATCCTTATTCGTGAGACGGGTCGGGTCGAAGCAACATGCACATTTCATACTTATATGTGCAAATGTCATACTTATATACTCAAATATAATACGGAGTACTAATCAAGAATAGAATTTTTGTACTTATAAGAGAAAATGTACTACATTTTTTATAATAAGTAATGTTGACAAGTACCCCATACTTATAAGGAAAAATATAATACTTTTGAGGAAAAATGTAATACTTTTAAATCGAAATGTAAAAGTATTGTATTTCCCCTTAAAAGTATTACATTTACCCTTATAAGTAACAAAAATTTTATTCTTGATTAGTATTACATTTGAGCATATAAGTATGACATTTGTGCATATAAATATTATATTTGCATCTTGACTGGACCCGACCTGACCCGTCTCACGATGAGACGGTCTCACACATGTTTTTGCTTAAATGGAATGTTACTTATAAATGTAGAACCGAAAATGGAATTAAATCAAAATTTAATTAAGGTAGAGTCAATTGATTATAAGAAATCAATTAACATAAATAGTTTTATTATTATATTAGAAAGTGAAAATTAAAAAGTCAAGGGTCACACTTGTGTGAGACCATCTCACGGATCCTTATTTGTGAGACGGGTCGGGCCGAATCAACATGCAAATGTCATACTTATATGCTCATATGTAATACTAATCAGGAATAAAATGTTTGTTACTTTATCATGGAAAATGTAATACTTTGCATTTTGATGTAAAAATATTATATTTTCTATCAAAAGTATTACATTTTCAATAATAAGTAGTGTTGGCAAGTGCCCCTTATTTATAAGGGAAAATATAATACTTTTAAATCGAAATGTAAAAGTATTACATTTTCCCTTGAAAGTATTACATTTACCTTTACAAGTAACAAAAACTTATATTTTTTATTAATATCATATTTGAACATATAAGTATAACATTTGTGCGTATAAGTATAACATTTGTCACACAAGTTTTTGATAAAAGTCAATTAAGAAAAGAAAATAGAATTTTACGCTAAATTATTTTTTTTTGGCGATTTAGTGGCAGAAATAATCCAAAATCAAAATATAATTATGGACATAAAATCTGAATCGGATTTCAAGCATTTTCATTTATTACTACGTAAAGCAGTCATCTACCACACACGAACGTTGAGCCAACGATCTAGACTGGCCAATTGTGTAGTCATCAACAATTTAAATGATCTCACCAACCAAAAATTATAGTACCGTACCGTAACTCTCCGCCTCAGGTATTATTGGTAAATGGATTCTCTTGTGAGACTGTCTCATAGATCCTTATCTATGAAATGGGTTGAATTATGATAAAAATGTAATACTTATGCTGAAAAATGTAATTATAATCGAGAATTATATAAATTGTTTGCTACTTAGAAGGAAAAACGTAATATTTTTAAATCAAAATGCAATGTTTAAAGTTAATTGGTTACTTATGAGAAAAATGTAACACTAGTCATGGATAAATTGTTTGATTGTTACTTATGAGAGATCATAGTGTAATATTTATGACAAAAAATGTAATATTTTGATGAAAATGTAATATTTTTAAATCAAAATATAATATTAAGAGTTAAAGATTTACTTATGATGAAAATTGTAATACTTATGTGAGAAAGTATGATACTTATCAAAAACTTAACCCGTCTCACAAATGAGGATCCATGAAACCATCTCACAAAAAAATTTACTTTTTTGTAAGCTTTAATTTTTTTTTAATGAGTTTTTATGGTATATATCGTTATATATCTTACTTACAAATAGTATTTTAACTTTCTATAATTATTATTATTATTTTGGTCTAGTGGCACCCGGTTTACACTTCCGGCCACATGGAAGGGAGTAATTCGAGCCTCAGTGCAGACGGCGGTTGACTCTTTGTACTTCAGTAGGTTGAGAAAGTAGCTAAGTAGTACTCAAAATAAATATTTTTTTTTATTTCCTCCTCATATGGCATTGACAACTCTTTACATTTATTAATCCGTAAATTGGTTGACCCATCACATAGTAATAAAAGAAAAATGTTTGGGAGAAGAAATTGCTAGACGTTACTAACTTCTAATGAAAAAATAAATAAATTAACCAATTAAACAGTACCATGCCAAGCGGGAAAATTATGATGAGAAATCTTTTTAAGAGTAAATAGCATTACTCGTAATAAAATATTAAAACAGAATCCAATACAGTAAAAATATGTTAGTAGTGCATTACTCACTACACTTTAAAATGAGAGTTAATACCACAAATGGTCCTCTGACTATTGGGCTAGTACTCCTTTTAGTCCTCGACTTTCAATTCGACCACAAATGGTCATCTGACTTTCATTTTTGACCACAAATAGTCATCCATTAAAAATTCTGTTAAATGGGTGTTAAATCTAGGGGTATTATTGTCAAATTGATATATATAATTGTCATAAAATAAAAATGTTTACAATTTTTCACCAACAAACATAATTGAAAAATTAACAAATATAAATACTCCTAAATAAAAAGACAATACACATTATTCTTGTAATTATGCGTACAAAATGAAAATTTAATATTAGAGCTATCTGTTTTTAATTTAACCAACAGATTAAAATGGAAGAATTTTTTTTTAAACCTTGTTTCCATAATTTTCATGATTGTTCATACATGGATGTTTAATAGTTTTCACTCTTCATTAATCGATCAAACATTTTGTTTGGGACATAACTGGAGGTCGCCACCGTTGAATTAATATAATTAATCAAGTACAAATAGCGAACATTAATCATGGAATTTTTTTAATTTGTTCATTTATGTGATTTGTCACGTCCATTTTGTTATTATATTTATTAACTTAATGTTTATTAATGTTTGAAATTAATTATGGTGTCATATAATTCTCAAAAAGAAGTAATCATAATAATATTAATCAATTTGACGATATTACTCCTAGATTTAACACCTATTTAACAGAAATCTTAACGGAAGACTATTTATTGTCAAAAATGAAAGTCAGAGGACCATTTGTGGTCGAATTGAAAGTCGAGGACTAAAAGGAGTACTAGCCTAATAGTCAGAGGACCATTTGTGGTATTAACTCTTAAAATGATTAAAATATTTGGCTATAACTTTGCTTTTTTTTTTTTTTCTTTTGTGCGTGATTAAGGAAATCTGTAACGTAATCATTACTTGATGATGCACACTAGATGAATATATACTACTTTTGTATAATAGTAAGCAAATCATACAAGAGAAATAAAGCTCACTAAGAAGATCCGTGCAACGAGCTTAAATAAGAAGGTCAAGAATAATTTCTCCTTCTAGTCATTGAAACTTGAATAATCTCCATACATAAAGTTTCACTTTAAGTCATAAAGTTGAAAATTAATCACTTAGTTACAATGTAGTATCTGTTCATACATACTTTCTCATTGAAACTTGATCGAACTTGTGACATCTCACTTGGGAGGGTCACAGCTATGCCGCTTGACCACAAGGCCTTTGGCGTGCAAACGGTAATTAAATGTGTGCAAACGGAGTGGATGTGTCAATCAATCTACACCATTAAATTTTTTTAGATTGATGTACAAGATTTGATCTCACAATATTAGATTGATTAAGATTTCAAGTTGAAGTGTGTGCGAACGGTGATTAAATGTGTGCGAACTGAGTGGGTGTTTCAATCAATCTAGACCATTAAAAAAATAATAGATGGATGCACAAGATTTGATCTCAAGATCTCACCTAAACAAGTAGTGATCTCATTGGAACCATCCCATATATATATATATANTTTTTTTTTTTTTTTTTTAATATGATAGTGATAATCACGACCAGTTATGTTGCATTTTTTTGGCTGACCTTGTGAAGCGTCGAAATTTCACTTTTTTGGGGGATGTTGACTCTTTTGATGCTACTAATATACGTATCACACAAATAGGTAGAAGCCGCCGTCGGTCGTAGGTATTAAAAAATATTTTCGTTTTTAATTATATTTTTAATTTTTTGTTTATAAATTTTTAATTTTAATATTATATTTCGAATTTTTGAATTATATTTCAAATTCTAGGATTTTATTTCGAATTTTAGGGTTATATTTCAAATTTTAGAGTTATATTTTGAATTTTAGGGTTATATTTCAAATTTTAAAATTATATTTCAAATTTTAGTGTTATATTTCAAATTTAAAAATTGTATTTCAAATTTTAATAATTTTTTTTTTCAAATTATTTTGAATTTATATCAAATTCGATCTAAAACTTAATGCTAATATAGTCTTTAATGTTAGCTAAATATAATTATATATTTATACCCACTAATATTGATAATAAGGTAGATATAAATTTTATCCACTAATATTGTAATATGTTAGAATATGATATAATGCTACTCATTTCTTCTAATATAAAATACTAGTTCGAACTCAACTTTAAATATGATTAAAATTTGAAATATATTAACAACTTTAAGTATGATTATTTTAAATTATTATTTTTGAATTTAGCGTATTTTAGTATTTTATTGAATTGTAAATTATTTTGAGATTGTTTGTAGTAGTATGCTTATGAATTAATATTCATTTAGTATATTAATTTATAAATAAAACTTGTAGGTGATTAGTTAGATTCGAGGTTTGTTTACAACCGTGGACAACTCCTCTTTGGTGAGCTAAGATCTTTTTCTATTTATTTTCTTACAAACTCTCGGCTTTCCCTTGTGCATCCGATGATTGGCCACACCATGGTCTATGTTTATTTATGTTTTCGATTTTTTATTATGCATCCGGTGATTAGCCGCACCATGGTCTATGTTTAAATTATTTTTGTTTGTTATTATTATAGAATTTGTTGAATTAGTGTTAACTTAAGTTTAATTAGGGTTAATATTGTTTTAGATTGGTCACATCTATGTTTATTTATGATTTTGGCATTTCCTTGTGCATCTGGTGATTAGTCATACCATGGTCTATGTTTAAATTATTTTTGTTTATTATTATTATAAAAATTTGTTAATTACTGTTAACTTAAGTTTAATTATGGTTAATATTGTTTTAGATTGGCTTGTGATCGATAAAAGTTGGATGAATGCTTCTCGAATTAGTAAGGAATACGAAGACGAAGTTAGAAAATTTATAGACTTTGCAAAGAATAACCTTCTGAATAGTAGTGAGAGGTTCATGTATCATTGTAAGAAGTGTTGTAATCAGAAAAGGTTATGTGAGGACAACATATTTGATGATCTAATATGTAATGAGATTAATCCATATTATACATAATGGATATGGCACGGTGAAAGCGATGTGGCTACAACATCTAACATGTATGTTGACAACGAAGCAAATGAAGATGATGAGTCTAAAGATCGATTAGATGAAAGTTGCGCGATGTTGGAGAGGAGTTCACCGATCGATCAAATGAGTTGGATAGATGAATTATTGAATGATTCAAAACTACCTTTATGGTCGAGTTGTAGTAAATATACCTGATTGTCTGATATATTAAAATTATTCAACTTGAAAGCTGGGAATGGGTGGAGTGAGAAGAGCTTTACTGCGTTACTTGAAATATTAAAGGATGTGCTTCCAGATGGAAATGAACTTTCGAAGAGTACATATGATGCCAAAAAGATTTTGTGTCCAATGGGTATGGGATATAAAAAGATACATGCTTGGCCTAACGATTGCATTTTGTTTAGGAATGATTACAAAGACTTACATGCATGTCCAATATGTGGAGCATCTCGTTACAAAACAAGGGAGAATGTTGCTGGCAAAGTAAGTTTGAAAGGTCGTGGCCAGTTATGTTGGTAATTTATAATCTACCTCATTGGTTGCGTATGAAACACAAATATACATTATTGTGCTTGTTGATTTCTGGGCCAAAACAACCAGGGAATGATATAGATGTCTTTTTAGTGCCTTTGATTGAGGACTTAGAGAAATTATGGGATGAAGGTGCATTATCCACGTCGCGGGGATAAGAAAACACATTTGCCTCCAACTGCTCATACTTTATCAAAAAGGGAGAAAATAAGTTTTTGTGATTGTTTAGGTGGAGTGAAGGTACCACAATGGTATTCATCAAATATCATAAGACTTGTTAATATGCAAGATTTAAAGTTGGTGGGGTTGAACTCTTATGATTGTCATGTCTTAATGCAACAACTATTGTCAGTTGCTGTTAAAGGCATATTCCCTAAAAATTTGAGATATAGCATCATAAGACTTTGTTTGTTTTTCAATGCAATATGTGGGAAAGTTATTTATTCAGACAAATTAGATGAATTGCAAAATGGCATTATTGTTACACTGTGTCAACTAGAGATGCACTTTCGACCTTCATTTTTGATATCATGATTCATTTGCTTGTGCATTTGGTGAGATAGATCAGACGGTGTGGTCCAGCTTATTTGAGGTGGATGTACCCATTTGAACGGTACATGAAAGTATTAAAAAGTTATGTGAAGAACCGATATAGACTAGAAGCATATATTGTTGAAAGATATATTGATGAGGAGGTTACTGAGTTTTGTACTGAATATTTAGCAGGGGTAGAGGCTATTGGTCTTCCTAAGTATCGGCATGAAGGAAGAATTGCTGGGAAGTGTACTCGAGGTATCAAAGTGCATACTATGCCTCGTGAAGATGTTGAGCAGGCACACTTGTACATCTTGCATAATACAAGTGAAGTCGAACCATATTTAGATGAACGCAAGGTCTTGATTAGGGAGAAAAATCCCAGAAGGACAGACATGTGGATTGTGGGCGAACAAAATCGTGCTTTTATTGGTTGGTTCAAGAATAAAATTCTTAGAGATAATAAGCCTTTTGAAACTGTACGATGGTTAGCTCATGGTCCTGGTATTCATGTCATATGTTGTAATGGATATGATATTAATGAGTTTTCTTTTTACACAAAAGCTCAAGATGAAATCAGCACTATGCAAAATAGTGGAGTTTCTTTGGTTGAAAATTCAATGCATTTTAGTAGTTCAAAAGATACTAATCCTGTGTTTGCAGAGTTGTCATATTATGGTGTGATTGAAGAAATAAGGGAGGTTGATTATGTTTTGTTTAGGGTGCCAGTGTTCCGATATAAATGGTAGATAATAAACATGGTGTAAAAGTTGATGAGTTAGGATTTAAACTTGTAGATCTTAATCGAGAAAGACACAAAAATGAGCAGTTCATAATTGCATCCCAAGCAAAACAAGTATTTTATGTTAGTGATTTTTGTGATAAAAAATGGTCAGTTATTCTTCATGGAAAGAGACAAATTACTAGAGATGAGAATAAAGATATTCGTTTTGAGATTGAGGAAATACCAACATTTTCTTCAAGTTTATTGCCCGCAATTGTAGATAATGAGATAGATGAAGTGCATGCATCACGAGATGATCATCAAGAAGGGATATGGGAGCATTGATTATTACATGTAATAATGATTTAATTAAGTACTTATTGTGTTTTTTAATTTTCTTATTGTAATACTTCTATATATTTTCGTTTGTTAATAATTTTTCTTTCTAAACAGGCATATGGATTCATCAAATGATGATGGTACTACAGAAGGTACTCAGGGTACTCAAGAGAGTGATAGTACTGTTAAGACGAGAGGTTCCACTAGTATGAAAAAACTCATTCTGCAGCGTGCTACTTCAGGGAAGCAGCCAATTGAATTTGATAGATTGGTAGTGCATTTAAAAGCTATGTTGCATTGTTGGGACGGAACAATGTTCGTATCACAATAGAGTCATGGCCTAAGGTCCCAAACGAAACTAAGGAGCTTATTTGAAAAATATCCTGGTAACTTTTTTTAAAGATTTTAGATTTATACAAAAAGTTAATATAATTGCACCGAAGCAACTAGATTGGTCCCGGAAAAATTTGTAAGTAAATATGTTATAATTTTCTTCATTAATAGTAATTATTATTCAATAATTACTATATATGTTAGGATGCTTTCGAGTTGCAAGATTCTCAAAGGAGAATTCATTGAGTCTGGAAGACAAGATGCATTGACTGTTGCGTTGCGTACTAATGAGCATCTTGGGCGTGTTAGAGCCATGGGAAGAGGACAGCGCATCAAAAGCGTATTTGGTCATGCAAAACGTCGTCAAACGCCTTCAGAAGATGTTCAGCGAATGGTTGATGCTGCTATTCCACAAGCGTTAGAAAAACAAAATCAGCAATTTAATTCTAAGCATGACGAAATGAGTCAGCAATTAACTCAGCACGTAACTTAGGAATTAACTCAACAATTTGAAGCACGAATGACTGAGATGATGTAGAAATTTGGTTCTATGCAGACTCATGCTCCCCCATCTGCACAATCATAGCGTGAGGATAACCCAGACCCGAATAGTGGAAAAACAAGTTCCCAAACCATTTTGCTTATTTACCCGCGGTAAGTAATCGTTTATAGTTAATCTTATTATTATTTATTAATATTTTATATGATTCTTACTTAAGAATTAATGCAGTTAGGGGCACGATGTGAATTGTTCTTGGAAGATCCCATTAAACGTTCAGTGGCATATGGGACAGCTTACGCTGGTGGGCAAGTTCATGAGATTGCACTAGATGCAACTCAAGTGAAGGTGATGAACGTAGATAAAGTTATTGATCCAAGTGCAAATGTACCATTCCCAATCAGTGAGGTTCAACTTTTAGGTGTTGTATTTCAACACTTTATTATTTGGCCAAAGAAGCTGGTAGAGTTATGGACTAAAACTGATGAGGTATGTGCACTGTAAATATTTTTATTTTAAAGTAGTATGTAATTTACTTTTTGTAAAATAAAAATTCTTATATTAGAATTCACAGTTAAAAGGAAAGACCAAATTGACTTTTGAACCGGTTGTGCATTCTCATCATAATGAATTCACTTTAGCTGATCCGGATTCTTTGATTGATTTATGCAATAAGGCATGCATATAGAATAGCTAGAAGTCTTCAAGACAGTCTTGTGGTTCAAATGTCTCGTGATATTATGGGCAACAATTGCTTATGAGTTGCTTCTTGAGAGTGAAGAGATCATACGTTTCTTAAATATGGAAACCATTGATATTTCTCTTTTTCAGTTCTTTATAAGGTAATAAGTTCTTTATTACTATTTGCTCATAATAGCGTTAGATTTATTTATCATCACCATAATTTTTAGTAATATATATACAATTGATTGTGATTGTAAATAGGGGTCTTTACAAAGATTTTGGTTTGGGATCAAAAAACACGTATGGCTCTAGATCCACATTGTATTCAACCAAAATGAATAGTAGAGACGAGAGGATAACGTATATAAATGACACCATGCAAAATGGAAAGACAAATACGTATTTAGCCCCATATGTTCTCAAGTAAGTATTAATTACATTTTAAATAAATGTACTTATATATAATATACTTTTATTATATATTACATTCACTTAAAACTAGTAAATTACTTATTTGTAGTGGGCATTGAATGTTGATGGCGGTTTGTCATCTACTATATGAGATTTATTGGTTTGATTCAATTGGTCAATGAACACGTGAAGACATTAAACAAATAATGGAAACGTATGTAAATATATAAATAATTAATAGTTATTATTAATATAGTGATGCCAAGTATTTACATACATTTTATGTCTTATATTAACTGGTGTATCACTGCAACAAGTATATTGAGTGGAAGGAAACAAAATCGTTCACCAAAATGGATTAAATGTTCGGTAAGTACTTCATACACTTTGTAAAACAAGCTTATTGTTTTTTATTAATAAAATTTCTTAATTGTATTGTAATTCAAATTTAGTGTGCTAAACAAAGATGTAATACCGAATCTGTCTATTATGTAATGAAATTCATGTTCGAATTTCTTTCCAACAACCTATACAAAGAAATGGATAAGGCAAGTAATTTAATAAAATATCTTTCTCCTTTTAATTTTTAAAAATACTAGATTATTTATTCTTTATCTCTTTTGAACTTTGTAAGCTTTGGAGAAACAAGGAAGATTGCCCTACACTCAATAAGAGATCGATGAAATTATAGATACATGATCTACGTTCCTTATTGGTGAATGGGTTACTAAAATGCTTCCTTATTAGTTTCAAATTAGTTTATGTTTATTACATTGATGTTTATTAGTTTGATAAATTGTGTTATTTATTAGTTTCAAATTAGTTTATGTTTACTATATTGATGTTTATTAGTTTGATGAATTGATGTTTATTAGCTTGATGTTTATTAGTTTGATAAATTGTGTTATTAGTTTTATGAATTGATGTTTATTAGTTTAATGGTTATTAGCTTGATGTTTATTAGTTTGATGAATTGATGTTATTGTTTATTAGTTGATTTTGAATGTAAATTTGCTGCATAAGTTATGAAAGTTGAAGTGAAGGGTAAATTGTAAAACTGTACAAGTTTTGGTTGAAAATCGTAAAATAATTTTTAGTAAAAAAACGACGTCGTATATTTTTTTAAAAAAAAATTAAAATACCATACGACGTCGGTTTGGAGCTACGAACCGACTCGTGTATATATATATATATATATATATA
>CM008342.1:22409002-22419003 GCA_002525835.2 Ipomoea batatas | reverse complement strand
TTCACAAGTTAACAACAATCCATAACTTAGCTATCAATTATCTAGTTTCAAACAACCTCAACCAATTAAAGGGATTCCTTACCTCAACCGGGTTACTAATCTCGTAGAAGACTCTTGGAGTTGATTTTCCCCAATTTCACCTTAAAACCCTAAAATTCCACCAACAACATAACACATAATTTTGAGAAATCTTAACTTAGATTCATGTTCTAGGAGGGAAAATAAAGCTATTTACCGAATAAAATTGAAGTTTTACCGAATATTTGGAGATTATGAAGAATTGCTAGCTATGGAGTCTTGAAGCTTGATGAAGAAGATGAAGATCACACTCTACTCTCTCCCTCTCTCTATTTTCGGCAATAGCAAGGGGAAATGGAAAAAAAAAAAGAAGACTTAGTCATCTAATCCTTTACAAGACTTATCCAAATCATCCCATTAAATTAATCCCTTTTTATTCACATGGTGAAATAGTGTGACACTTGTCACAATCCTATGGTAAGTCTTAAAAGATAAGATATGCTAGACAGTTAGGGATTAAATCAGATGAATTCTCGGTAGAAACTAATTCAAATCAAATAATTTTCGAAACCAAAAATTTACTCTAGACTGAAACTCAAAATTGGGCTAGGTTCGGTACACCGCGAAATTTCGCGGTGTACGATCAAAATAAATTTTTGCTGCTAGGGGCTAATTTAATTAAATAGGAAATTCAAGAATAATAGTATAGTGTCTAATAATCCATTTCCTAGGACAATCGGGTCCGAACACCTGTTCCTAAAATTCTTACGGTTCGTGACCGGTACGTAGATCGCAGCTTATTAATAACTAGTCTCACTTATAAAAATCCTTCTGAAGTACCGAGAGATCTTCTCATAAATGTCATAGCCTAAAAAATATTTTTCAAACCCTAAACTTATCGGAATAGACGAGGGGTTACATAGTGTGCCATACAAAGAGGAGGTACCGAATGCGGATATTATGTGATGAAATTTATTTTAAAAATCATTTCATTTGGAGCATACAAGGGAATGAATAAGGCAAGTAATTTAATAAATTATCTTTCTCCTTCATATTTTTTAAAATATTAACTTATTAAATTTTTCTCTCTTTTAAACTTTATAGCTTTTGGAGAGACAAGTAAGATTGTCCTACAATCAAAAAGATATTGATGAAGTTAGAGACAAATGGTGTCAATATTTAACTGATGAATGGGTTGATAGATTACTTCTTTAATTTGATGATGATGGATAATACATTAGGCCTGGGCCACATGGACCGACCTAAGAGAACAACTGGATCACGAAAGCCCAAGAAAGAGACCCAGTACAGAGCTATCCAAGAATACGATACGGATTGGACTTAGTATTTGTATTATTAGTAGGATTATGGCTTATTAGTTATAACAAGTTTTATACGCGCATTGCGCGAATGGGTTAATGCCCAATGTTTATATTTAAATAAATATTTAAAAGTATATCAAAGCAAGATTATATAGGAGAAGTTTATACATGGGTAATTCGATGTCAGATTTTTTTTATTTAAATATCTAACTCAAAGTATATGAATCCAAGATAATATAGAAAATTCATTATAATTATTACTAAAATAAATGTTTGCAACCTTGTAAAATCGATAATCTAAATATTTGGTCTAAAAATGATAGTCTAAATAAATACTACTTTTCATTTAAATTTTTCTAAGTGTTCTTAATTCTCTTTTAAGTAACATTGCCATTGTATTCATTTTTACTATTTGTTCTCTTCCTTTTTTGTTGGTAGTGTGTTATTTACAATTCGGTTATTGTTGGTAGCATAGATGACAACGTCTGCTTGGGGTTCATTTGGTTCAACCATTATTGTTGAATGAGTTATTGTGGATAAAGAAATCCCTAGTTTAAGAAAAAAGATTAAATAAATTAATAAAAATTTGAAAATTTAAAATATTATATATTCCAAAGATATTAAAAGATAGTTTCTCGCTTCAATTTGCTGGGTAATGAGTTATTTGAGTACTTTCATTGTCAACAAATCCCTCAAGTAGTTAATATGATTGGTTTCAAACTATTCTTTTTTATTTTTTTCATGGTATTAAAGAAATACATATGTATCATTTTTTGGTGTAACTACTAATTTATTTAATTTAATAAGAGTAAAATAGAGCGATTCCGCTTCAATTTGTTGGGTTATTTGAGTACTATCTTTGTCAACCAATCCCCAAGTAGTTAATATAATTAGCTTCAAATTATTTTAATTTTTTTTCATAGAATTTATAAAATACTTGGTAAATAAATATATAACATTATTTTGTACTATAACTTTGATATTTAATTACAAGATATTGTAAAAATAAGATAATGGGCAATATAATGAATATCAATTGATAAATTTGAATGTAAAGAATCTTTGCATGAGAAAAAATAAAGACAATATAACTAATGAAATTATTTATCTTATTTAATTTAATTTTTTGATAATGAATAATTTTTTCAAATAAAGGTATTGTAAACACATGTGTATCATTTTTTGTTGTACCTACTAATTTATTTAATTTAATAAGAGTAAATAGAGTGAGAAACTTAATTGTATCAAATTCGATTGAGATGAGATTCGAACCTAAGACCTTTCTTATAGGAATTAATTGGTAAGTTAAAAGTTAACGGAATATTAACGGAGAATGGAATATTTAACGGAAAACTTAACGGATAATCCTAAAAGTAAGGTTAAATTAGGTAATCTCTATGAATAATATTAATCTGAATTATCTTAACCATCTATTTGATTAAATAATTCATCTGAACCATCCATTTGATTAAATAATTTGACCGCCATTTTTTCTACCCATTTTAGGCCTAACTCTCTTTGGCTTATAGTAGATGTAACAGGGACTCCCAATATGAGGCGGTCTAGGATTCCTATTCCTTGTAGGGATCTAGACCCAAAATATGTATAAATAGACCCTCCATTCATGCAGGAAGGGTGGTAATTCTGAGCAATACAATACATATATTCTCTTGTTATATTTTCCTACATATTTCCTATATTGTTGCTATTCTAACAAGTAGTGTTGGCCTGCCTTTGACTACCCAAAAGTCATAAAGCCAACATTAGCACCGTCTGTGGGGATCGATACGGAAAAGCTTCGTACATTCCTCTGAACTCGAGAAACATGGTGACTGTACAACAGGGAATGGAAACAGGCCTGCCAGCGGGAAATTTGGAGGAAAACCCCACCACGCATGAGTTACTTAACCAAGAAAACCCTCACAAGGGGGAGAAAATCGGCCCGGGCGAGCGTCCACCAGACAGCAACGTCCCACGGGCCCAGTCGGTCGAATTATCCCCCAAAATAATGGAGGTCGCAGGACAACTCTGTGAATTCCTAAAATCGGGCCGAATGATCGGGGATGGACTACTGGCAGTTGAACCACAAAAGAAGGAAGCCCTTGTCGGTCCAAAAGGCATAGCTGAAAGCCACGATTAGACCACAGATTAGGGACGAAATCATCGGGATTTCGAAATATCTAACCTCGTCAAGGAACTAAGAGACCTCCGGAAAAGGGTGGAGGGAGGAAGGGATCAGCTGACAGCCCGATCTCTTCTATCGACCAATCCATTCACCTTAGAGATACAAGAATATTGCGCACCTAAGAATTTTCAATGCCCCAACAATGCCTACATATGATGGAACGGAAAATCCCAACGATCACTTAATTCACTTCCAAGCAAAGATGATGATATTAGGGGCGGAAGACCCAATGTACTATAGAGTATTCTTTTCAACACTGAAAGAGGCGGCACAACGATGCTTCTTGTCATTACCTCCGCAGACTATCGATTGCTTTGGAACTCTAGGAGAGCAATTTCTGACATAATTCGTTGCGAGTATGAAGGCCAAAAGGCACTTCACGACCCTAACCGCTGTGCAGCAAGGGGAGACTGAGACCCTAAAAGTTCCTAGGAAGATGGAAGAAAGAGATACAAACGGTGGAAGGTATAGATGATCAGACGGCTATAACGTTGTTTATGGAGGCCTTAAGGCGGGTGATCTGTTCGCTAGCCTCCGAACAGATACCCCAGAGACGTACGCCCAAGCCATACAAAGGGGGAACAGATACGCCGAAACAGAGGAGGCCCTACGACAAAAAACAGAGGCGACGGGAGAAACGCCTATTGGAGGAGACGAGAACGCGTCCTGCGGACCACCGGTAGCCCACCGGCCCCGAGTCATTCCCACCTTGGGAGCAATGACAGTACATGAGGTGCGCCCCCCTCGGTTGACAGAAGATCTGACACTACAAAACCCCGCATCGATAGTCGGCCGACTGTCGGCAAGACAAGAAAGGTATTATAGGTACCATGAATCTACAACCCATAGCACGGAGGAGTGTACCATGTTGCGAAAGGAACTCGAGGGATTGATAGAAAAGAGAATAGCCCTCACACGAAACATAGGTCGACCGACCCAAGGGGGTCGACCACCTATGGGGTTGAACCAGTGGCGAAGACAAGTGGAGATGCCCATGCAGGATAGAGCGCCCACGGGGCACGAAGCCGAAGCTCGACGTGAGGCCCCTGAGATTACAAGGCAGACGCAAGAGGAGCAAGACGATCGTAGCGGGAAACGCAACAAACTCGTAATCCACATGATTTACGGAGGACCAATTGAAGGGGACATCGCTCGGGAGAGGAAACGTTGGGCTAGACATTGTACATAGGGGCAAAACAACATAGAGCACCACCCAAAAGAGGCCGAAGAGACCCCATTATCTTCTCAGATGGTGATTTACCCAATGGTCCAACCCCATATCGGGGCGCTATCCTCATTGCGATAAACGTCAACGGAGCTACAGTTCAGAGGGTATTCGTGGACACGGGTAGCAGTGTTAATGTCATGTATCTCGAAACATTCACCAAGTTGGGACTGACCAAGGAAAACCTATACCAGGTGAGAACACCTCTAGCAGGATTCACAACAGACAGCATAGAACCAGAGGGTTGCATCACCCTACCTATAGAGATCGGAGAATACCCAGGGTACGGGCCCTCAATATGGAATTCGTAGTCGTGGACCTCAAATCTGCACACAACATAATCTTAGGAAGGCCTGGTTTGGAGGACCTAGGAGTCGTGGTATCACTTAAGCACCTATGTTTGAAATTCCGAACACCTGAACGAGTAGGGACCACCAGATGTGATCGCCAGGCGGCACGATCCTGTTACCTCCTCACGTGCCGCCAAATAGGGAGTCGAGATCTACAGGTGCAGACCATTACAGAAAGAACTGTCATGGAAGAAGCTAGGGACAGGCCAGAACCCGTGACAGAGCTAGAGGAAATACCCTTAGAAAGCTCGAAGCCCGATCAAGAGGTTCGAATAGGGAATGGGTTAACAGAAGAAGCCAGATTAGACATCCTGTAGACATTACAAGAGTATAAGATCTTGTTCGCAGGGGGGCCAAAAGATATGCCCGGAATAGATCGGTCAGTAATTACAAACCGCCTGTCGGTGGACCCAGCCGTCTGGCCAATCGTACTACGAAAGCGACACCTAGCAGAAAATCAGAGGGAGTTTGTAAAAAAAGAAGTAGCAACCCTGTCAGAGATCGGACATCTCAGGGAAATAGTATACCCGACATAGCTGGCAAACGTAGTATTGGTGCCAAATCCACCTGCATGGAGGATGTGTGTGAATTATACCGATCTCAATAAGGCGTGCCCCAAGGACCCCTTTCCTCTACCTAGGATAGACCAGTTAGTGGATCAAACTGCCGGATGCGCGTTGCTCAGTTTTATGGATGCTTTTAGAAGCTACCATCAGATATTCATGGACAAGAAAGATGAAGAGAAAACTGCCTTCCTGACCCCAGATGGAGTTCATTGCTACAAGGTAATGTCGTTCGGTCTGAAAAATGCAAGGGCCACATTTACTAGGATGGTAGCCAAGGTGTTTCATAGCCTACTCAGGAAAAGCATGGAGGGTTACGTAGACGACTTGTTGGTAAAAAGCAAGGAGGAGATCGAGCACGCGATGGACCCAAGAATGCCAAAAGTCCTTCGAGGAATTAAAGGCATATTTGCTATCCCCCCCCCCCTTGTTAGCCAAACTAAGGAGGAAAGGTTTCCAAAAACTGGGAAGGTCCTTACAGGATCGCAGCAATTGTGAGACCCGACACCTACAAACTGGAAACTATGGAGGGCAAGCTCATAGACCGCATCTGGAACTCAGGCCGTCTTAAGAAGTTCAATCAATGAGACAACATACTAAGCAGAGGAATATGGTGTATTTCACAATTTTAGTTAGACTCATAATATGTATTTGCAAATTTCGTTCGCTTCACGACAAAATTTTATTAACTCTAAATAGCTGCATAACAAGAGTATTGTTACTAGTACAGACCAACTGACTTATCCACCACCAAGTAGAAAACCTACACCGATTAGCCAGTGACCGACTTGAATTCCCATCACCGTGTGGAAGGAACGCATACTCACTAGGCAATGGAAGACGTATACCCACCACCGAGTGGGAGACATATACCTATTAGCCAGTGGCAGACTCGTATTCCCACCACCGTGTGGAAGAAACGCATACTCACTAGGCAATGGAAGACTTATACCCACCATCGAGCGGAAGACATATACCCATTAGCCAGTGGCATACTTGTATTCCCACTACCGTGTGGAAGAAACGCATATCCACGAGGCAATGGAAGACTTATACCCACCACCGTGTAGAAGAAACGCATACTAACTAGGCAATGGAAGACTTATACCCACCACCGAGTTGAAGACATATACCTATTAGCTAGTGGCAGACATATACGGGAGTCAGCCATGGGAGCTAGCCACGGGAGTCAGCCATGGGAGACAGCCACGTGAGTTAGTTAAGGGAGACAGCCACGGGAGTCAACCATGGGAGACAGCCATGGGAGACAACCAAGGGAGACAGCCACGGCAGATAGCCAAGGGAGACAGCCAGGGGAGACAGCCAAGGGAGACAACCACGGGAGTCAGCCATGGGAGACGGCCACGGGAGACAGCCAAGGGAGACAACTAAGGGAGGCAGCCACGGGAGGCAGCCATGGAAGACAGCCACAGGAGACAACCACGATAGTCAGCTACAAGAGTCAGTCAAGGAGGCTAGCCACGTGAGTCAACCACGTAAGTCAGTCATGAAAAAAAATAACAAAAAAATAAAAAAAAAAAGAAAAAAATGAGAAGAAGAAGAAGAAGAAGAAGAAGAAGAAGAAGAAGAAGAAAGGATAAAAGGGGAGGAAAGGATCACCGGAGGACTTACCGGCAGCAGCAAGAGGCCAGCCAAAAAGGAAGAAGAGAAGGAGGAGGGAAGAGTGAGGTTATAGAGAGAAAATGAAGGTGTGAAATAAGGGGTGACAGTAGTATTTATAGGCAAAAAATAAAAAATAAAAAATAAAAAATTAAAAAATTAAAAAATTAAAAAATTAAAAAATTAAAAAAATTAAAAGAAAATTAAAAAAAAAATAAAATCTCTTATTCACAAGATGGACTAAAGTGGAAAAACACAACTATAGTTTCCAGAGACTTCATATCCATGAAATCTCAAGAAAGTGGGGGACTGGATGATGGATAATACACTAGGCCTGGGCGGCTGGGCCACATGGACCTGCCTAAGAGAACAACTGGATCACGAAAACACAAGAAAGAGACCAGTATAGAGCTATCCAAGAATACGATACGGATTGGACTTAGTATTTGTATTATTAATAGGATAAGGGCTTATTAGTTACTCCGTATAATGTAACAGGGACTCTCAATATGAGGCGGTCCAGGATTCCTATTCCTTGTAGGGCTCTAGTCCTAAAATATGTATAAATAGACCCTCCATTCATAGAGGAAGGGAGGCAATTCTGAGCAATACAATACATATATTCCCTCGTTATATTTTCCTACATATTTCCTATATTTTCGCTATTCCAACAGGTAGTGTTGGTCTGCCTTTGACTACCCAAAAGTCATAAAACCAACATATGAATTATGAGATTTATGTTAAATACTTGTTGTTTATTAGTTATTGAATTGTGAGATTTATGTTGAATTGTGAGATTTATGTTGAATATTCAATGTCTTATTAGTTATTGTAGAATTTATTAGTTTGATTAGTTGTGATGTTTATTAGTTTGATTAATTGAGAAATTTATTAATTTGATCAATTGTGAGATTATAAATGTTAATTTGCTAAACAGGTTCTAAAACTTATGTGTGAATTGTAAATATTACTGTACTGTACAGGTTTTAGGTGGATTCGTAAAATATATTTAATTATTAAAAATAATTAAAGAAACGACGTCGGTTTTTAAGCAAACACCGACGTCGGTTATTTCGTATAACCGACACCGTATGTAATTTTTTTAAAATAAACGACGTTGATTTTTGCGGAAAAGCCGACGTCGTTTATTTATTTATTTTTTTAATATATGATACGATGTTGGTTTTCAGGGAAAACCAACGTCGTATCATTTTTTTAAAAAAATAAACGACTTCGGTTTTCCTTAATAACCGACGTCGTTTATTTATTTTAAAAAATAAAAAATACATACGGCGTCGGTTTTTACAACCGACGTCGTATCATTTATATACAACGTCTGCCAGATCGACGTCGATTTTTAATCGACGTTAAAAGTGTTTTATGTAGTAGTGTGTTCTTAAGGTGTTTTATTTGTGTGTTTAAGGTGCGTAATTTGTGTACTTAAGGTACTTCATTTTATTGCTTAAGGTGCGTCAACCACACAACAGCACGGGAAGCCATCTCTGCACTAGAATCCGTCCATATATATAGAGCTAATTCCAACAATGGTTCTCTGTCTATGTTGATTTTCCAAAATTAGTCCCCGACTTTTAATTTGGACAATTTAAGTCCCTTGATTTTTAAATTCTTTCCAATGTTGGTCCTTTCGTCAAATTTTGGTTAAGTTGAGGTCAAATGAAGGGATAAAATTGTTCGTTCACCTATATAGTGTATTATTACTCGTATTTCTCTTGTCCTATATGCTATATATATATATATATATATATATATGAATATAATCTCAGTCGAAGAGACTTCGACTAAGATTATATGGCTTTTAGTGAGACTTCGACTAAGATTATATTCATATAAACAACGTATAGGACAGGAGAAATACGAGTAATAATACACTAAACAGTTGAACGGACAATTTTACCCCTTCATTTGACCTCAACTTAACCAAAATTTGACAAAAAGACCAACATTGGAAAAAATTTGAAAGTCAAGGAACCTAAATTGTCCAAATTAAAAGTCGGAGACTAATTTTGGAAAATCACCATAGTCGGAGGACCATAGCTAGAATTAACTCTCTCTCTCTCTCTCTCTCTCTCTCTTTATATATATATATATATATATATATATATATATATATATATATTTATTTATTTATTTATAGCTTGATGAAATGACTGTAAAATGTAAGATCTAATCTCAATTGTCCATTAGGATTTATCAGTGTTTGAGGATTTTAGAAAAAAAAAAAACATGAGTCAATTTTTTAATTTTTGAAAACTGTTAAAAGTGGGGTTCATTTTATAATTATTGCAAATTTAAAAGTTTATTAATGGTAAAAGCCTAGCATTTTATTTCTCAAGATGGAAGGTATAGATGTATCCACACTGTTTATTATGAGGAAGTATTCTGAGTTTAACCACCGATATATACATACATACATACACCAGTTTTTCACGCGTATTGCGCGAATGGAGTAATGCCAATAATTATTTCTAAATAAGTTGTTCAAAGTATATTAATACAAGATTATATAGGTGATGTCCATGCATAGGTAATTGAATGTTGGATTTATTTATTTAAATAAGTAATTCAAAGTATATGAATGCAAAATAATATAAGAGAGATAGATTATAATTGTCACTAAAATAAATGTTTGTAACTTTGTAATAATGAATTCAAAGTATATGAATGCAAAATAATATAAGAGAGATAGATTATAATTGT
>CM008342.1:22396911-22408818 GCA_002525835.2 Ipomoea batatas | reverse complement strand
TTATTTTATAATTAACAAGGCAAGGTGTCTTATCCTTGAAGTGGAACAATCGTGAAATGTGATATCTTAATGATCAAATGACCACTCCCACTAGTCAAGTCATTACTCCCTCTGATCAAGTTATTCTTAAGCATTATATAAATGATATACATACACACTAACGATCCTCATGTCCAACTAGTTTAACAAGAAATAGAATTTCCCACCATCGTTGGACATGATCAATATGTACATGTAATAGACACAATTTCCAACTACTTGAACAAATTAAATTGCTCTAGTTGAAATTTGGCTAGATATGTACACTTCCAATATGAGGATCCAAAAGTATATCATGTCAAAAATTCAAAAAGGATCTAATGTGATTGGGCTGAAAAAAAAAAAAAACAAGTAAGCCACTTACAGTAACAATTTCAAGTTACTAAAGTTTTAGAGATTAACAAAATACATGTGTTGCCAATGCAACCCATGCATCATAGAATTATAACAGACCTTAAAGTTATAATCATCAATTTAACCAGAAGAATCTATGAACATAAAACATGCATGTAGGCTAAAGATTTATTCAATTAGACTCAACTGAGACTTTATGACAATCAAATAGAAGAATCTAGTGACATAAAACTTGCCTGTGGGCTAAAGTTTTATTCAATTAGACTCAACCAAAATTTTATGATAAAATTATTATCAAAGTGATAGAAGAATCTAGTGACATATATAAAACTTGCATGTGGGCTAAAATTTTATTCAATTAGATCCATCTACAAGCTTATGATAAAACTATCAAACCATGTTCCTTTTCTCAATCTCTGTGGGTAAATTAAGAAATATGATTTGATCTATATCCTGACTATTTACATAAACTATGATAAAATCTACAGATAGAAATTTTATTATAGTTTATGTAATTAGTCACAAAGTGATCAAAATATCTTAATAATTTCAGTTATGAAATTGTATTTGAAAATACTCAGACTATCAAGTTCTTTTAGTCTAAGAGTTAAAAGGATCTTCCAACTGTTAAATCCAATTATTAGATTTGTTAGATGACCTTGTAACAATTTACTGAACTAGTGCTAGTAATAGATCAGGAAATAACATTCAGATAATCAGTAAGAAAATATCAAAGCAGTAAAAACACCTAGAGTTGGTAACCCAGTTCGGAATCGCAATTCCTACATCTGGGGGGCATCACTCTGATCGCCCAACTCTTCATTGATTAACCTGGAAATGTGTCAACAGATTACAGTAGTGAATCACACGGCAACACTTGAAACCATCAATCGCCATTCTAGAGTTCAGCCTTGAAGAGTTGTGCAAATCTTGATCTCCCGATCTTCTTGAATTGAGGCTCCCCCTCAATTTTAACCCAACTGACTTTCAGAGTGATTGCTTGCCCAGTTCTTCATTGAGAAAGTACATCTTGAATCAAAGGTAAGCTTTGTCAAGATATCAATTTATCTCATCCTAGAGAAACTCTTTATCATTTAGCTCTGGCGTCCTTCAATGCTATATCTCTCTCTGTATTTTCTCTAGGAGTTCTCTTCTTTATATATATGATGCCTGAATTCAGTTATATCCATAACTGAATCTGTCGCTCTTCTTGTCTTCTTTGTTTTGGTCCAGTACTCGGTTCAGCGCGTCGTCCATAAGTTCTTTTGATCCTTCTGCTGAACTATAAGAAGCTTCAATACAGACAAGACACTGTTGTTTTAAACTATCTGCTGAACTAACGAATTGTCACAAGGACTTGTTACAAGTTAAGGAGTAAAATATTTTTCATCTTTTTGTAATTTTATTAACAATCTCCCCGTTTGTAACAAGTTTCTTGGCAATTTATTACAAACTTCCTAGATCATCAGAGATAGTTAAAACAACTTAAAGTCAAAGTACCAACGCAACTGAATTGAATTTTAAACAAGGTACGAGGATGATTATATCATCCAACAAAATACAATGGAGAAACTAACAGGAGACCCTATTACAAAAAAATAGCCAATTCACATTCAGCAGAAGGGGTCTATCATGTCAACTAAGAAGTAACCATAGAATAGTGATCAGAAAACCAAAAAGTAACCAACCCAAATAGTTACCGATGATTAGAAGGTTGTTCCTACTCCCCCTATTGCCAAGAACTTGTGAATCTGTAGCCACAAGATTCTATAGCAGGACCAAGTAGGAAGAAGCAACCCAGAATTTTTTAAAAGGTTTTTGAGGACTCATCGTCCTGGCTGTCAGCAGCAGATTCAGCTTCAGAAGTTTCGGATGCGGAGGGATCAACATCAGGTGTAGTGGGCTCAACGTCAGGTACAGCTTCAGTTGCAGTAGATGGAACAGTAGGTGATTCAGCAACAGCAGCAGACATCTCTTGGTCTCTTAGCCTCAGTTGTTCTCTCAATTGCATCTCAATTGTCCTTTTCTCAACTAGTATCTGGATGATTGTGTTTAGATCTTGGATGCTTTTGTCGAGGTGTTGTGCTGTGAGTTTACTTGTGTATGGTACATCCAGGTTCAGTGATGGGGCTGAGCTACTTGCATGTTCCAGGAATATGTCAAGCACATGACTACCTTGTTTCAGTCTGGCATCAATTGTTCTGACTTGTGGTGCTTCCATAGGTTCATTTGGTTCGGGTTTGAAGCCTTGTGAGCGTAGAACTCCATAAATTGTGCAGGGGAAAGGGAACTTTACCTTTTTCTCCTTTGACTCTAGTTTTCTGAAGGAAGCCACATGTTTGAATATGATATCACCCAAATCAACTGGAATACCTCGGCCAATCTTGTAGATCAAGGATGCCATGAGAAAGTTCAAGCCTCCTCGATGTTCATTGGGCATCCAATTTGTCATGGCGATTTTATGCAGGACAGCATACTTGGTTGTGAGGGATTTTGCTGGTAGCATGTTAGTCTCAGCAGGCCAGTAGCTATAAGTTCCTCCAGTGATGACTTTTGTGATGGCATTTGCTCCTAGCACCGGATCTTCAATGTCACTTGCATCTATCCCAAGATACAGATTGATGGCTCGTGTGTCGAAGTTGTATTCTTTTCCTCTCAGCCAAATACGACCATAGACTTGTGAGCCAGCCTCCTTGATAGTTGTCAGAAGATTTGCATAAAATTCTTTAATTGCAATGGGTGGATAGCTAGTCTGGATTGTTACAGACTTGACCAGATTTAGCTTTTCAAACACTGGCATCAGTTGACATTGTGACTTGAATTTTTCCACATCAAGATACCTTTCACTTAGAATTTTCCTTTTGTTAGTTGACTCCCATCTTGCAGCGTACTCATCTGACAGAAATTGAGGTGTGATTACTGCAAGAGGTGCTACAGCTGAGACATCTGGTTGACCTTCAGGTTGCTGAGATTCAGAGGTGTTCTTCTTTCTCTTTTTGCTGGTGGGTGTTTCTACAGGAACAGGTTGCTCTGCTGTTGGTTGTTTTCTCTTAGATTTTCGTGTTGGTGAGGGAGTTTCCTTCGGTGGTTGAGCTGTGGATGACCTGGTTTTTTGCCTGGTGACAGGAGCAGGGAAGACTTCTATTTTGGCCACAGGATTTTTGTCCACATGTTCCTCTTGAACCTTTTTCTTTCCTTTTGCTTTTGCTTGGTTTTTCTTTACTTGAGCCAAGGGTAGGTTATCTTCCTCATCAGCTTGTTCTGCAACTTGTAAGTCTGGAGGATTTCCTGTTTCAAACTCAAAATCTAGTGGAGAATCATCAATGGGGATGATGGGTGTTGTTTCAGGATTTGGTTCAGCTTGTGGTTCAGACCTAGTTTCATCAGTGTGAGAGTTTTCTGACTGTATGGGAAGGGGATTTTCAGGAAGATTTTGCTGTTCAGGATTTTCTACTGGTGAGATTTGTGGTGATGGTAGAGGCAGAGTTTTGTCTTGTGTGGGTTCTGTATTTTGTGGGATATTCAGTGGAACAGACAATCTATTTGTGAGGGAGAAGTTCTTCTATGTTCATCCATGATGTTAAAGAGGTCTATTTTAGTGAAGAGGGATGCAGGAGGTTCAAGTTGGTGAGGACCATATACTACAGCAGACTCTGGGATGACATTTTCAGGTATGGATAAGGTTTTCTCAGTAACGGGTGATTTTTCTTGTTCATCATCTATTGGTTCCTTTTTGACAGACACTAAGGGCAAGGGTTTTTCTATAGCAACATTTTTTGGATTAGCATCATCCTCAGTATCTGATAGAACAATTATATCCTGAAAAATATTTAATGCAGAAACTATGTTGTTCACGTATAATCATTTATATAGAGAGAATGAGATAGAGAGAATGTTTGAGAATAAACCTCAGGATCTTTTGCCTTGGCTGTTTCTCCTTTCTCGACAGCAATCGGTTTGAGGAATCCTTTCAGGTAGTCTAGTTGCTCTGCCCTTGAGTACCATGACCAGATTGGTTCCCCTCCCGGAGGTTTCATCTTGTTGTTGACTATCATCACCATCTCCCGTGATGCTTGATGTTGAACTTCAGAGGGATATCTGTTTGTGAGTCTGGAAAAATCAAAGTATTGGGTCTCGTCTTGATCCATTTTGGAGCTTTGTTTCTGGGTTTTTTATTTTTGGGAGAAGTTTTGCGGAGCGTTTGATGATCTTTGGTTTAATCTAACTGCGGCTGGCTTTTCAAAGGTCGAAAGACTTCAAAAAAATGACCGGCTTATTCGGGTCACGTGATGAGGCAAGGGCTGAGTGGGAGTCGTGCTGATAGGACAGTTGTCTTCTCCGCAATTAATGCTCTGGCAGTTTTGGTCAGTCGGGTACACTGTTCTTCAGATATTATATGCTTATAAAAGGAGATATTAGTAAAGCGCGGGAGGAAGAAAAAAAGGAAAAAGTTACTTTTCTTTGATAAAGATGCGAGAGGAAGTTACTCAAAAAAAAAGATTGATGTTCTGCTTACTGTACTAGTTCTGTGGTCCATTACACATACCAAGTTCTGATTTCAGGATGTTGAATCTGATCAGATCCAAGGCCTTAGTAAATATGTCTCCCAGTTGTTTATCTGTTGGTATGTAGTGCATTCTTATGTCTCCACTTTCTACAAGATCCCTGATGAAATGATGTCTGATGTCTATATGCTTAGTGCGGGAATGCTGGACAGGATTTTTTGTAATGTTGATAGCACTGGTATTGTCGCAATGAAGATCAGCACTGCTGAACTTTAGTCCATAGTCGTTCAGCATCTGTTTCATCCATAGGAGTTGAGTACAGCAACTCCCAGCAGCTATATACTCCGCTTCTGCCGTAGATAATGAGATTGAGTTCTGCTTTTTGCTGAACCACGAGACAAGATTTTTTCCCAAGAAGAAACATCCTCCTGATGTACTTTTTTTGTCCTCCAAGTTTCCTGCCCAGTCAGCATTGCTGAAACCGAGTAGTTCAGTTCCTGAGTCACGAGAGTACCACAGACCATGATTCACAGTTCCTTTGACATATTTGATTATTCTTTTAACAGCATTTATGTGTGCTTCTTTTGGATTTGCTTGGAAGCGAGCACACAGACCTACACTAAACATTATATCCGGTCTGCTTGCTGTTAGATAAAGTAGACTACCAATCATACTTCGATAAAGTTTGCCTTCAACAGGCTTTGAGTCGGAGTCTTTTGTCAGTTTCAGTGTTGTAGAGAGAGGTGTCTTAGCTTCCTTAGCAGAGTCAAGGCCGAATCTTTTGACCAAGTTAAGTGCATATTTGGTTTGGGATAAGAATAAGCCTGTTTCCATCTGTTTCACTTGAAGACCCAAGAAACATGTTAGTTCCCCTATCATACTCATCTCAAATTCCTTTTCCATAACTTGAATGAATTCCTTGACATTTGTAGGAGATGTAGACCCGAAGACGATGTCATCTACATAAACTTGAGCCAAAGTTATGTGTCCAGTGGTCCTTTTAACGAACAGTGTTTTGTCTGCCCCGCCACGAGTGTACCCATTTTTTAGGAGATATTGAGTGAGTCGTTCGTACCATGCTCTTGATGCCTGTTTCAGACCATAGAGGGCCTTCTTCAGTTTGTAGACATAGTCAGGATACTGTGGGTTCTCAAATCCTTTTGGTTGAGCCACAAATATTTCCTCATGGAGAAGTCCATTTAAGAAGGCAGTCTCTACGTCCATCTGGTTCAGTTGAAAGTTCAGGATGCAGGAGACAGCCAATAGTAATCTCACTGACTCAAGTCTGGCTACAGGCGCGAACGTTTCTTCATAGTCAATCCCTTCAACTTGTGAGTAGCCTTGAGCCACCAATCTGGCCTTATTTCTGGCCACATTTCTCTGTTCATCGGTTTTGTTTCGAAAAATCCACTTTGTGCCTACTACATTTGCATCTGAGGGACAGAGCACAAGATCCCATACCTCATTTCTTTCAAATTGTGCAAGTTCATCCTGCATTGCCCTTATCCAATCTTCATCTTGAAGTGCTTCTTTGTAATTTTTGGGTTCAAGTTTTGATGTGTAGCATGCATAACCAGATAACTCAGCCAGACTGCCTCTCAACATTCCTCTGGTTCTAATACCGGCTGTGGGTGTTCCCAGTATGTTCTCGGCAGGATGATTCTTTTGAACATGTGTGGGAACTTTTTTTGATATTTCAAACGGCTGGTGATCTGCATCTGTTTTTGATTGCTGTTCAGTAGATGATTTTGAGTCCTCTGATTCTGATTTTGGCTCAGATTTCTTGATCCCTTTTGTATTGTCTGTTTTTCTTTGACATTGTTCAGTATCTGGATCAGTGTCATCTTCTTCAGAGTCTGACTCAGGTTTCTTGGCTCCTTTTTCATTGGTTGAACTTGTTTGGTTCTGTTTATGATCAAAGACTGGTAGAAAATTTCCGATTGAGTGCGGTTGATCATCGACAATTACATTGACAGATTCTTGAACGGTCTTAGTACGTTTATTGTAGACTCTGTAGGCACGACTATTTGGTGAGTACCCCAAGAATACGCCTTCATCACTCTTTGGTTCAAATTTTCCAACTTTTTCTCTGTCATTTAAGATATAACACCTGTTGCCAAAAATGCGAAGATACTTCAGATTTGGTTTCCTTCCTCTCCACAGCTCGTATGGTGTTTGTGACATTCCGGGTCTGAGATATACTCTGTTGATTATATGGCAGGCAGTATGAACTGCCTCTGCCCAGAAATATTAAGGAAGATTTTTGCTGTTTATCAAGACTCGAGCCATTTCTTGAATGGTTCTGTTTTTGCGCTCAACTACTCCATTTTGTTGGGGGGTTTTTGGAGCTGAAAACTCATGGCTAATCCCATTTTTGGAGCAAAAGGTTGAGAAGTGCTGGTTTTCGAACTCCCTGCCGTGATTTGATCTGATCCTCACGATTTTTCCAATATGTAGACCCTTTTCTTTTTGCAGTTTTAAGCACAACTTTTCAATGGACTCAAAAGTTTCTGATTTGTTTCTGAGGAACATTACCCAACGAAAACGTGAGTAGTCATCAACACAGACAAGAATATATCTTTTACCTCCCAAGCTTTCAACCTGTGTTGGTCCTATTAGGTCCATATGCAGAAGATCCAGGCATGATGAGGTTCCCATATAGTTGAAGTGTTTATGTGGAGATCGGGTTTGTTTTCCCAGCTGGCATGGGCCACATACACCTGTTTCCTTTACTTTGAACTTGGGTACTCCTCTTACACATTCATGACTTATGAGCTGATTCATATCTTGATAATTCATGTGCCCCAGTCTTTGATGCCAGAGTTCTGTATTGTCTATTGAGGTGCTGCAACACAGAAGGTTAGAAGACAGAGTATAGCAATTATCAGAGGATCTTATACCATCCATAATAATATTGTTCATGTTGTCTTTAACAATGCATCGATCTTTTGTAAATCCCACATTCAGCTTTTGATCACACAATTGGCTGATGCTGATCAGATTAGCTTTAAGACCTTGGACAAGCAGCACCTTTGATAGTGGAGGCAGACCAGCTACATTTAGAATCCCAATACCCATTATGTCACCCTTAATCCCATCACCAAAAGTCACTTGTCCAGTGTATGGGTTCACATTCTTGAGGAATTCTTTACTGCCTGTCATATGCCTCGAGCAGCCGCTGTCGAAATACCATTTTCCCTGTTCTTTGCCACGAAGAAGAGAATAGCAAACTAAATCGGATTTTCTTACCCAAATTTGACGACTAACTGGAGTGATCCATTTCTTTTGAAATTTTTCAGCTCTCTGATCACTGTAGAACTTGTATCATTCTGGTCTTGTGTGGCCTTTCTTGAAACAATAGTGACATATTGGATTGTATTTTCTCAGAGTCTTCTGGTGAATTTCACCATTTTTCCAGGTACCAGTACCTGTAGGAACAAACTTAGTGGTAAAGAAGTTTTGAGTGTTTTGAGTGTACCCCAAACCATTTCGTATGTTCGGTGATCTTCCGGAATCAAGGATTTGATTTAGTGTTGATGTAGTGTTCATCATTTGAACCTGCTTCTTAAAGGCTTCCAATCCTGCTGAGAGTTTCATTAATTTGGAGTTGGATTCGGATAGTTCAACAGTTTTGTCAGCAACTTGTTTCTTGAGGGACTCCACATTCCTTTCGAGAAACTCATTTTTTGAATTTGTGGTTGTGTGAGTCTTCAAAAGAATATCTCATTTCTTGTATAGTTTGATGTAGGATTGTTCGAGTTCTTCATAAGGTATTTTGTCCACATCTTCATGATCTGAATCATTGCCTGAGTCCACATTTGGTTCAGTAACAACTGCAGTAAAGGCTACAAAGTTTCCAGATATTTCCTCATCTTCATCTTGAGTTTCTTCTGAACATTCTTCATCACTCCAGGTTGTGGCCTTCATGGACTTCTTTCTTTTGAGATAAGTGGCGCATTCCACTTGGATGTGTCCGAAACCTTCACACTCCCTGCATTGAATTCCCTTTTTGTTCCTAGCTTCCCCTTGCTGCCATTGATTCTGTCGAACTGAGTTTTGACTTTGTCCGTATTGATTATTTTGACTGAAGTTTTTCTGTTGATTCGAATTTGACGGTCTTCCAATGGTTCGTGATGGATTGGACGAGGTTGAGGTAGCACTATTGGGTCGGGTTTGTTGATTCCTGCCTCCCCTGTTTCTTTGATTTATCTGTTTGAGAATCTTGGTGAAGTTTCTTGTAATCATTGCCACAGATTCATCATCCAATTCATCACCTTCTTCTTCAGATTCACATTCTTCTGCAATAAACGCAACATTTTTGCCCCTTTTTGAGTTGTTGTCTTGTGACAGAATATCCATCTCGTATGTTCTTATATTGCTCATCAATTCCGCAACCGATTTTGTTTCCCAGCCTACGCTCTCTTGAATTGCAGTGACTTTCATTCTGAATCGTACAGGGACGGATCGGAGGATTTTTCTGACGAGTTTGTCCGAAGAGAATGGTTCGCCCAAAACGGCAGCTTCGTTCTTCAGCTCTTGAACCCTAGCATTAAATTCGACAATGGTTTCTTCATCTTTCATCCGTAATTCTTCAAATCTGGTGAGGACTTGCTGCATCTTGGTTTGTTTGACAGAAGAGTCTCCTTCATAAAGTTTTTCAAGAATTTCCCAAGCATCCTTTGCAGAACTGCATCCGGCGATTAACCCGAATTGACCCTCATCAAGCGACCCGGTAATAGTGTTCAGTGCCTTATTGTTGTTTTCGCTGTTGCTAATGTCCTCGGGAGTCCATTGTTCAACTGGAGTGAGAATTTTAGACTTATCCTCTTGAGTGGTTTTGGGGTGAGTCCAGCCATGGGTGACAGCCTTCCATACATTTACTCCTTGTGCCTGAAGATAGATCCTGGTTCTTGCCTTCCAGTAGGCATAATTTGTGCCAATCAATTGAGGCGGTCTAGCCTGTCCTTCCATATCTTCCTTAGATCAGACAATGACAAATCTTGAAGAAGAAGGTTAGAAGATAAGGAAGACAGAGAGCTTCAAGAGATTCAAAAGATCGTTTTTCAAGGGAAAGGCATTGAGGCCTGCTCTGATACCATTTGAAAATACTCAGACTATCAAGTTCTTTTAGTCTAAGAGTTAAAAGGATCTTCCAACTGTTAAATCCAATTATTAGATTTGTTAGATGACCTTGTAACAATTTACTGAACTAGTGCTAGTAATAGATCAGGAAATAACATTCAGATAATCAGTAAGAAAATATCAAAGTAGTAAAAACACCTAGAGTTGGTAACCCAGTTCGGAATCGCAATTCCTACATCTGGGGCGCATCACTCTGATCGCCCAACTCTTCATTGATTAACCTGGAAATGTGTCAACAGATTACAGTAGTGAATCACACGGTAACACTAGAAATCATCAATCGCCATTCTAGAGTTCAGCCTTGAAGAGTTGTGCAAATCTTGATCTCCCGATCTTCTTGAATTGAGGCTCCCCCTCAATTTTAACCCAACTGGCTTTCAGAGTGATTGCTTGCCCAGTTCTTCATTGAGAAAGTACATCTTGAATCAAAGGTAAGCTTTGTCAAGATATCAATTTATCTCATCCTAGAGAAACTCTTTATCATTTAGCTCTGGCGTCCTTCAATGCTATATCTCTCTCTGTATTTTCTCTGGGAGTTCTCTTCTTTATATATGTAACACCCCGATTTNCTTTTCTCTCTAAAACCAAAGGCCTCTCTGCTGCTCAACTTCGGCTTCCACCGCCGGCCTCCGGCCGGAGCTCTAATGGAGCTTTGAGCCGGCGGTTTTGGTCACCTTCTACGTTTGCTCTCGCTCTTCTTCCGCCCCTACCACCGTCGCAGCTCCGTCCGCCTCCCTTTGAATAAAATAATAGTAGGTAGGTATTGGGATTTGTGTTGGTAGTCTTGAACTCCCAACCCTACTTTGACTTTACCCACTTTTTTATTTTCTCTATTATTGTGTTTTCCTCTCGTTACTTTCACGAGCATTTTTCCCTCTTTTTTCCTCTCGTTACTTTCACGAGTTTTTCATTTTCATTAGCATAAATCGTTTAGTTTGGTTTCGGCAAGTGTTGATCTTATCCTGGGCGAGCAAAAAAGAATGATGACGAAGACTCAGATCTTTGATGAAGCTTTAAGTTCCGTGAAGGAATATAGCTTCCTAGTTATGAAACAGTCTGCGATTCAAGTTTTCTATAGCATAGTTAGAAAAGTTGTTTCTATGTCTGACTGTAAGGAATTGTTTACCTTTTCATTGATCATTGATGTAAACGTTTTATGTTATGAATTAATGGAATAGCTATGTTTACCTTCAAAAAAAAATCTATATTATTATAGTAATTTAATCATACATAATAATTATACTTTGTAATTCATGTAAATATGTTTATTAATAGATTGACCGTTTGACGCAGTAATGACACGACCATGAGTTAACATTGGAGTGTGTAGTGTAAATTACAAGGTAAATTACTTGCACTTGTAATATCCAGCCATAGTTGTTGCATTGCTTAAAACTGAGGTTTAGAGAGTTTTGTCTACCACTTGTCTCCTGAGGAACTAGATAGTGTAGTGTATAAAGCTATGTCAGGAGCAGTAGGAGGACCATACTTATATATCATATGTGCCATCATTATAGGCTAAGTAACTGGAACCGTTCTATTTTTATACCACAACATAATGGCCATAAATGGCCTATTGATTTTCACCACTTAATAGTAACATTAATAGAAAATGTTACATTCTCCCACTTGGTGCAAACTCAAAGAAGCAAAAACATGAACCATAGAGATAGTTTCTCTTAATGTGAGTAGTATCCACTTATGATTGCAATGTAACTTGCTTCTCTAAGTACCTTAAAACTTAATGAATAAACCTTATGTTCATTCTTGTTTTGTAATTAGCATGGTTGCAGTTGGCGCTAGGCGCTAGTCGGGCGCCCGGGTAGCGCCTAGCACCTAGGCGGCTTAGGCGGGGCCTAGGCGGAAT
>CM008342.1:22352930-22366351 GCA_002525835.2 Ipomoea batatas | reverse complement strand
TGCCATAAATGAAGAAATAATAAAGGAAATGCTTCGAATGAGGAATAAGAAGAGCATTGTAAAACTTCTATTAGGTTTTGACAATTTCATCCTGCCATGGATGAAAAGAACTACCATGTAATAATTTAAGGGTGAAAAGTGATTATGAAATGAATTCAATGACAAAAAATGTCATTTTTCATAAGTTTAATAAAACTTTTGTGAAGTTATAATTGTTTCATCCAAGCATGGGTGAAACAAGCCACCAAGCTAAGATAATAATTGAAGGGTGAAAAATACCTATCAAGATCAAGCATTTGCCACTACAGATATTGCTCACATGATACAGATTTTTTGTTTCTAGGCAAATGCATGTAATACTTCTATATGGGTTAACAAGGATTATATTTTGTTAAAAAGTATTACAGGTATTTGCTAATACTTTTTCAAGAAATAAGTAATATTTTCCTAAGAAAACAGAACACTTGTTAACCCGTAAAAAAAAAAGTATTACTATACATTTTTTTGTTACAAAGTATTATCATATATTTGAAATTTTTCTCACGCGAGATGATCTTATACAAAACTTGGTATATGAAGTGTAGCCTAAAAATCATTTGTAATAAGGTGTATATAGCTTTCTAAAGTTCATAAATTACTTATATAATTTATTTGTTTATTTATTTATTTTTGTAAATTTACTCAAATTAAGTAAATAAAAGGCAAGATGAACATCAACTCAATAATATAAGAAAATAATATTAGGCCTTTGCTATTAGCTATAGCTTTTAGTGTAGTAGTAAGTGTTTCATCCTGACAATTGGTATCAAAGTAGGTAAGTGATGGGGGAGGGGTTGTTGGGTTACGGCTCAGAGAGTTGAGTCCATTATTTTGTCATTGAAACATGACGTTAATTGTTATGCAAGTATAATGAAATAATATTATATTGTATCTTCACTACTAGCTATATATTTTGGCATAGCGATAAACGCTTAAATCCTAACAAAAGTGATTTAGCAAATAAAAGGCATGATGAACATCAACTCAATAATATAATTATATATATCAATATAGAGTGATTAAGCAAATAAAAGGCATGGCATGATGAACATCAACTCAATAATGTAAGTATATATAGCAATATAAAGTGATTAAGAAAATAAAAGCCATGATGAACATCAACTCAATAATATAATTATATATAGCAATATAAAGTGCTAGGTTCAATCAAAACATTGATTCAACAATTAAAGATAATTACTACAAACTGGACAAATATGATTAATGTATCTCAAAATAGTGAAGCAAGAAGTCTAAATTGCAGCAAAAAAATATATTATTATTGTTGTAGTTGTTGATAAGTTGGGTAAATTGCTAAATTAGCAATTTCATGAGGATAGTGTTGCAACTTTAATTTGTATAACAAAAATGGATAATAAATTACTACAACTTGGCCAATGAAGCACTGAACCCCGGCCTCAGTTCTTTGGGAAGAAAGAATATTATAAGAAAATTATTTAATTACCAAATTAATGTTGGATGTTCTTAAAAATTTCAAGTTATAATTAATTCTAATTGTTAATATATAGTTTAATTAAAGGTATATTAATACACTTTAGACATCTCACCATTTTAAAATACATATGATGTTATTATTTCTCTGATCTTGATCGAGTTTGTATATATTTATTATCTTATATATCCCTAAGTATAGTTTTGTGGATAGCATTTAATAAGTATGCATGGACAACATTAATTAATATGTTAAAGTTGATTAGGAATATGAAAGCAATAATAATACAAAACAAGTTGAAATTAAATAATTAAGCCACACATAACATACACAATTGAAGGACATGACGACAGACATGATAATTAAGATACGAAATGACAGTCAAGCATTGCTTCGCTTAAGCTTGCATGATAGCTACTAGTTAGGAGTTTGAGACACAGGCAAAGGCAACGGCACCGGCACTGCCACGGCCACCGGCGGAGACATTCCGGAGAGCGCAAGAGCAGCGCTGAGCTTGACAACATCGATGACCTGCTCTTTCAACTCCTCCGGGACCTGCTGCTTCAGCTCCACTTGCTCACTTTCCGGCAGCTTTTGCTCGGCGGTTGGTTCCGTCTTCTTCCCGTTCTTGTATACCACGTAAAGCACCATCTGGAGGATGCCGAAGATGAACCCCAATATGTTCGGAATCTGCATGCAATTCAATACGTACCCACCCTTAAATAACTATATATATTTATTTATTTATTCAGAATCATATGACAGTTATGCCTTAGGTGAGAATGTAACAACTGTATGAGATTGTGAGCATTCATGTAATAGTTCGTAGGTTCTCACCTAAGACATGGTTTTATAGATATGTAATTAACAATCTAATAATGCATGCTTACTGCAATATTGTAGTCCTTGCGGAGTAGACCGTAGAAGAACCACATGACAGCGCTAAGAGTGAGGAAAAAAGAGAGGAGAAATGGCATGTACTCCACACTTTTGGTCTTGATAACTTGCCTCTGCGCGCAACACATAATATACATTACATTTTATATATATATGCAAGCACGTACGTACTAATTAAAAGTAGTGTAATTAAATTGGAAACTTCAACTAATATTAAATCACGTACCACAATGCACAATGGTGCGACAAACACGCACAAAGCAAACACTAAGCAAATCCACCCTACAATATGGGCTCGGCTTGAGGAGTCTTTGGCCACAAATTGAGTAATCAGAATGATTAGCCCGTACCCACCAACGTTCAGGAGAAGAAGAGCTTTCATTGTGTCAATCTGCAAACACAAATTAATTAAAACCCCCTATACTATTAATTTACTCCATATATTGCATTCATTCAATTTGTATCTACTATAATCAACCCACAGGTCAGATCCTTAGGGATCCAATCTAGACCCCATACTGTTATGACGTTTAAGTTAGGCGGCGAATTGAACCAACTATCCGAAGCCCTGGGGCATAATTAATTAGTAGAATGGAGTTGGAGGAGTTATAATTTGTACATACCTTAGCTTTGTTGGTGGCATAGAAGAGGAAGAAGCAAAGGTAGAAAGTTTGTACGAAACATCCGACAGAGTTGATGGTAATGAGAAGAGTGGTGTCGGGGGTGAGGAAAGCGTAGTAAATCCATAGCATGGCACTGAACAGCCCGACAACGTACGGCACTGATTGGAATCCTTCCGTCGATTTCTTCGTGTAAATCTTATAAAATGTTGGCCTGCAACATATACATACGTCCCTCCACAAATTAAAACCCCTAATAATAATATAATGTATCTATTTCCTTCTCAACTAACTATATATGAAACATATATAGATGGAACATTATATTATATATATTGTACTTACACGGGTGCAAGGTACACCATGAATGAGACAATATTCCCTGCAAAACAATCATAGCAAAACCAAACAAAACTTTATCATATCAACTAGGCATGTACAAAAGTAAGCTGAAAGAAAGAAACAAAGAAAAGTTTAAAATATATATTGTGCATGTATGTGTATATTACTCCATGCGCTTGCTAGCTGTCTCATGGGAAACCATATATATAATATAATATCAAATCAGTGGTGATTTGGGGTAATCCCAGTCAAAATGGCAAGAAATCTACACTTGTAACCACAAGGTTATAGGTTGGTTTGAGTTTGTCAGTTATGAGTAACTTAGACTGGTTTACTTTTGGCTAGGGTAATAATGCGGGGTTTACTTACAACCGAAAGGATTGTAGGGTTTCCCAAGCAACGGAGGAGATGAAAAATAATAGTGTATATATATAGGAACACGCATATATATATCAAGTAAGCTGTGATTTTACCTAGAAGACCGAACGCAAAAGCCAAGTCCATTCTCACAAGAATGAAGGATTAAGATTTGAATATAATGTAGGCACTACTTGTGAGAGTAGTGAAGTAGTAGTAGTAGCTAGGTAGCTAATTGTTGTGTGAATGTAAGCTTGGGTAATCAATTCAAGTGAGGGGTTCATTTATATAGAGGAGGTGGAATGTGGCATTACGGCTAGTTTTGGTGGGAAGGGGGCCATTGTAGTATTTTCTTTTTCAATTTTTTTACACACAAAAGTTTAATCAAGGGGTGGGTGCAACTTGTTGAGCACCTATATAATATATAAATATAAATGTGCAATGCAATTATCAACTTAAACTTTTAATTGAGATGGAATACATATTCCTGTTTCTATTTGATATCAGAGATAACCTTTGGCCCAATTCTCCGCGTCACCTAAAAAAAAAAAAACTATGGTCTACGTGTTGCTGGGAGTCCATCAAAAAAGTAATTGATCCGCACATGTGAGGGACAATTGTTATACCATGGACCAAGGTTTATATTGCATTGTCAACCTTTATATATAAAAGTTATGTACCTCCAATTAAGAGATTATGTACTTACAATTAACAGTTTCGATACATGTAAACAAATTCTTGATAATTGCTGACACATAATATGATAACTAATGGTACAAAAACGGCCAAATTCCAGATATAAAATGTGTCAATTACAGATACAGAATGAAGGTTATTTTTGGACCAGGGTCTATAATGCAATGTAGACCTAGGTTCATAGTATAATTTGCCCGTGAGGGGGCATGTTGAGCATATAATATATAAATGTAAATTTACAATTCAATTATCAACTTAGGTTTGTTTTTAACTGAGATAGATTGAGCACATACATACTTCAATTCAACTATTCCAATTTGCACTTTTTAGCTAGCAATAGCGAGATGAACGATTCTTACCGGCCAGCTCAACTAATCTTTTGGGCAGTGGGGTCGGAGTAGTGTTAAATTAATTAAGCATTGCTTAATTGGTAACTTTGTTGATTATTGTTTACAGTTGTTGAAAAGTATCCGAAAGCATTACATTACATTTATTAGAAATGAGAGGAGATGAGATGAGATGAGATAGAGCACAGCTGCATGGATGAATGATCCAAATTGTAATCTTTCCTTGGCTAATGCTCCATTTAACCCAATATAGATTGGGTTTCCCTCTTGCAAAAGATTGAGGCAAGGAAGAGGGTTAGGCTCCATGCTGGTAAATACCCAAATGCAATTAAAGTGGGGCTCCACCAGTTTTTCTCTTTCTGATGTGTCACCCACCAATCCAATTGGGGAGCTTAAGCCTTACAACTCATACTTGACATTTCAAGGAGGGTTAATGCCTACCCTATTCACCCCCAAGATGTGCCCCTATTCAGTAAAAAGTGAATGAATTGGGGAATAATGGGGCAGGGCCACCAGTTATGTGTGGCCACCTCACCATCAATAATACATACACTTTGGCCATCTCATCTTTTACTGGATCAGATTTCATTTCCAGTTGCCACCATCACTCCATTTCCAACTTGCATCAAATATAACCTTACCTTTAATTTGCCCATATATTAACACTTCAACTTGATCATCAATTCATCTTCATTAATGCATGCCTGCCTGCATTGTTAGGCCAGGCTGTTATCCTTGCAATACTCTCTCACTTTTAAAAATTGGTCATACTGTTATATCATCATATTTATAATTTACACAATATTTTTTTCTTTTATCTTTTACAATTTCAACTTAGGTCACCACTAAAATATAGTATAATATATAATAGTAGTAGCAATAATAATAATAATAATAATAATAATAATAATAATATTATTATTATTATTATTATTATTATTATTATTGTTATTATGTTTAATAATTAAAAACGATCAATTGGAGGCCATTTGTCAAAAATTTCAGTTCCATTTATAGCAAAAAAAAGTGGGTCCACTCAGCTGCACTTCTCAATTTGAAAGGATTGCAAAAATTGCAACAATTTCAATCCCCATAGGCTTTTTAAGAAATGACATGGCCACATGCCGTGTAATATCAGTCGTTATACGGTGGACCATGGTCCACAATGTTGTGGATTATGGTCACAAAACGACGCCATTTCAGTAAATAGGAAAAAGGTTACCGTAAGTTGATTGTAACGAAACTCCGTAACTGATACTACAGTTCATCTCAAAAGATATTGCCTCACATTTGTTTTTATATTATCGAATGAAACTATAGTTATATCGAAATGTAATGTAGTTCTATTGAAATGTAACTGCAGTGTATATAAACTAATACTGAATAACAATTTCACATTTTTTTGTGTATATTGTCCAATGAAACTGTAGTTATATCAAAATGATATTGTAGTTGTGTTGAAAGAAAATTGCAGTGTATTATAAAAGAAACTGTTGTTGTGTTGAAAGGAAACTGAATAACAATTTCACATATTTGAGTGTATAATGTCGAATGAAACTGGAGTTATATCGAAAATGAACTATTGTTGTGTTGAAAAGGAACTGCAGTTGTGTTGAGAGTGAACTGCAGTTGCGCGAAACGGAGCTGTTTCAGCCGTTTGTTTTCATTAATCAAAACAACGTCATTTTGATGCGCGGTCCATAATCCATTGTGGACCGCGAACCACAGTAAAATTTGCGGTGTAATATTGAACCCCAGTTGCAAGGATGATGTTAGAAGAGAAATTTTTTAATTTTTTTTTGTGAAAATGAAAAATTAGAGAAAATAAATAAATAAATTGTTTTACTCGTACATTTTTTCAATTTAGAGAATAAAGTATTAGGACTCTAGATATTGTGTTAGGTTAGGATTCTTTATCCTAGTCTATCTTTAATTCCATCCCTATATATATACTTGTAACCTGTACAGATTATGGTTAAGATTTGTGAATACCAGTACAACAGTTCTCATCTGGTATCAGTTAGCTAGGGTTTCTCTTCCCTTTGCTCTCATGGCTGAACATGACGGATCTGTTAATTCCTCCGAACGGACTGTCTCCGATGTTGCTACTGGTTCTACGGTTTCCCCCGCCGTCACATATCTTTCTTCCGCTCATCACTATATTAGCGTGAAGCCTACGCATCATAATTATTTGTTTTGGCGTACCCAAGTCCTCCCGTTTCTTCGCAGCAACGATTTAATGAGATATGTTGATGGATCATTCCCGTGTCCACAGCCGGCTATTGTCACCGGCACCGGTGCCTCCGCGACGTCTCGGCCGAACCCTGACTATCATGCGTGGGTGCGGCGTGATCAAGGCGTGCTCTCCATGCTCGTCTCTTCCTTATCCGACGAGGTCATGCCCTTGGCAGTCGGGAAGACGACGTCGTGCGCTGTCTGGGAGGCGATTGCGCAGTCGCTTGCCTCAACGTGGCATGCTCGGACGTTACATCTCCTCGGCCAGCTTCAGCAACTCCGGCAGGGCGGTTTGTCGACAGCAGACTACATTGGCCGTGTGCAGATGGTGATTGAAGGACTCACCCTTGCCGGCCGACCGGTGTCGCTCGTGGAACAAAACCTCTATGTGTTTCGCGGGCTTCGACCGGAGTTTCGGGTGCTTACCGGATCCCTGGCTGTTCGCGGCACTCCGGTGACTTTACAGGAGCTTGCTGATTTTTTGGATGCCCAGGAGTTCATCGCCGGTGATCAGTTCAGCGGTGTTGATCTTCCGCCGACGGCGATGATGGCGCAGGGGGACTGGCAGCGTGGACGCGGTGGCAGGTCGCGCGGTGGCGCAGGGCGTTCTGGTTCTGGGAATTCCCGTGGCCGCGGCAGTGGCTCGTCGCATGGCGGTCGGCAGCGTGGCCGAGGCAGGGGGAGGTCTTCGCAATTGCAGCGTACGTGTCAGATTTGCGGCAGTTTTGGACACTCTGCCCTTGCTTGTTATAGGTTACCACCCGGGTTTTCGCCTCAAGCTCAGGCGAACGTTGCATATCAAGGCAATCCGGCTGCTGCCATCCCGGGGGCTCACACTTGGTTTCCTGACACAGGTGCCACACATCATGCCACACCTGATATTGCGGCTCTCTCCACCTCCGAGGATTACTTAGGCACTGACACTCTTCGTGTCGGGGACGATACGCAATTATCTATTAGTCGTATTGGACATGCATCTTTACCTACCCCGTCTAGGACTCTTGATTTGTCTAATATTTTGCATGTTCCTAATCTTTCCACCTCTTTGCTCTTGGTTTAGCGCTTTGCGACTGACAATAATGTTTTTTTTTTTAATTCCATCCGTCATTCTTTGTTATAAAGGATATCGTCACCAAGGAGATCCTTCTTCGGGGCAATAGTTCGGGTGGGCTTTACCAGCTTCCGATTCCCAGTTCGTCTCCATCTGCTTTGTTGAGTGCTCGTGCTTCGGCTTCCACCTGGCACGATCACCTGGGTCATCCACATCAGCGTGCTCTAGATCGCATTTTACAGTCTTGCTTAGTTAGTGGTTCTAGTTCGGTGTCTTGTACTTCTAGTTTATGTTCTGCGTGTCAGATGGGCAAATCCTCACGATTCCCTCTGTCACGAGTTGAGTCTTCTAGTTCGGTAGTCCTTGATTTAGTCTATACTGACATTTGGGGTCCTGCCCCTTTGTTTTCGTCTACTGGTTTTCGTTATTTTGTGATTTTTGTGGATGGCTATTCTCGTTTTACCTGGTATTTCCCAATGCGATTGAAATCTGATTTATATGATATCTTTGATCGTTTTCGTTGTCTAGTTGAGCGTTCCTTTGGTCGTAAAATAGAGTCTATTCAGTCTGATTTGGGGGCTGAGTATAAGAAACTTCACTCTGTTTTTGTGCAGCTGGGTATTCACCATAGACAATCTTGTGCCTATACCCATGAGCAGAATGGCCGTGTTGAAAGAAAACACAGGCATATTGTTGAGACCGGGCTTGCATTAATGGCTCGGGCCTCTGTTCCTTTCCGATTTTGGGATTATGCTTTTGAGACTGCTGTTTTCTTAATCAATAAGATGTCTTCTCCTGTCTTGCATAATTCTACTCCTCATCTCATGCTGCATAACTCTCCTCCATCTTATTCTTTTCTTCGTGTGTTTAGGTGCCTTTGCTTTCCTCATCTACGGCCCTACAATCGTCATAAATTGTCTTACAGATCCTCTCCTTGTGTCTTCTTAGGCTATCCTGAGTCTTTCAGGGGGTATAGGTGCATGGACTTGCGTACTAACAAGATTTTTGTGTGCAAACATGTTCGGTTTGACGAGACTGTTTATCCCTTTGTTTCTAAGCCTGTTGTGCAGCCTTCTTCAGGTCCTGTGTCTCATCCTTGGGTGGAATCGGTGCTGCATACTTCTGACTCTCCTGGTACTGAGCAGCCTATGTCTGAAGCTCCGGTAGTGGCTGAACGGCATCCCCGAGGTCGTCCCCGTGGGCGTTCCACCCGGCCCACTGAGCGCACCCATGCCATGGATACGCTGTTCTGTTGTCTGTTGGTTTTCAGGCCTCCAAGACTGATGTTTCTTTATTCTATTTTTCGCAAGGCTCTGCTTCTGTTTACTTGCTAGTTTATGTGGATGATATTCTTGTAATGGGGAATGATGAAGCTGTAGTTAAAACTTTACTCTCTAAGTTGTCTACAGCATTCAAAATTCGTGATCTTGGTGAGCCTGGTTTTTTCCTTGGAATTGAGACTATTAATTGTGGTGATGGCATTTTATTATCTCAGCATAAATATATGACAGATATTCTGAAACGTGCTGGTATGTCAAAGTGCAAGCCTCTTGCCACTCCACTCTCGATTTCCAAGTCTGCTTCTACCTCAGTACAGGAGCCCTATGATGATCCCACTCAGTATAGGAGCCTTGTTGGGGCTCTGCAGTATTTAACAGTTACACGGCCTAATCTTTCTTTTGCAGTTAATCTTCTTTGCCAGCATATGCATGCTCCTACTGTTGCACACTGGGAGCAGCTAAAACGTGTACTCTGGTATATCAAGGGGACTCTGACCATGGGTTTACGCTTACGCCGCTCTGCTTCAAATGAGTTGCATGCTTTCACAGACTCTGACTGGGCCGGCTGTCCTGAAGACAGGAAATCTATGAGTGGGTATGCTATCTTTCTTGGCACGAATCTTATATCCTGGGTATGCAAGAAACAACGGACTGTTGCCAGATTTTCTACAGAGGCCGAATATGCTGATGTGTGTGCTGAAGTCATATGGATAACCTCCCTGCTTCGCGAGATTGGTGCTCCTAGTATTCTGGTTCCCAAACTCTGGTGTGATAATCTTGGAGCCACCTACATGTGTGCAAATCCAATCTTCCATGCTCGTACTAAACATGTGGAGATTGACTATCACCTTGTGAGAGATCATGTTGCAGCTAAAGCCATTCAAGTCAATTTTATTTCAACAAAGGATCAGCTGGCAGACATCTTTACGAAGCCCCTCCCGGGTCCTAGATTTTCTTTTTTGAGAGACAAGCTACAGGTCACAACTGTACCCTGTGCTTGAGGGGGAGTATTAGGACTTTAGATATTGTGTTAGCTTAAGATTCTTTATCCTAGTCTATCTTTAATTCCATCCCTATATATATACTTGTAACCTGTACAGATTATGGTTAAGATTTGTGAATACCAGTACAACAGTTCTCATCTAAAGAAAGAAGATTGTAAAGTGGGAGAAAGTGAAAAGAAAAAAAGAATTAAATTGAAGTAATTAACACACTATAAGTATTTTGGGAATACCATGTTTTTAATTATATGCTTAATTAATTTTCATTAATGGTATAATGTAACAACTTATCTATATTGTAACATACACAATATAAGTATTTTGGGAATACCATGTTCTCAAGTTCGCGTTTGCTTTCTTTTGTTACTTGCAAGCACGTACTGTTGTAAAAATCGGTCACCTAGGCACCAGGCGCCCCTATGCCGAGGCGAATTTCTCCTTAGGCGGTGGCCGCCTAGCGCAGGGCCGTTCTATGAAAAATAGGGGCCCTGTCTAATAGTTTAACTTGGACCTTCACTATTTTTGTTTCGAGATGCAATCTAATTAAATATAATAGAGTAAAATGAAAAACACAAAGATAATAATAAAGAGACAAGAACATAGGGGAAGAGAGATTTTTTTTAACATTTAGGTTTCGCTATAATATACAAAGAGATATCTATTTATAAAAGAGTTGATTTCATATTTGGTCCTAGATTTATACGTGACAATCCACTTTTAGTCCTTTTTTATTCGAACATCCTCATTTGGTCCTAGTATTATTGTGACATGACCATTTTTAGTCTTTCATCAAAAAAGTCGTTGCAATATCGTTAAATACAAAGACATTTCAATCTTCTTTATACAAAGTATGTTGAACCGCTATATTTTTTATGTTTATTTTATTGAAAACATCAATAATTGAAGAACGAAATTTTCTTGTATTTAACTATATATAAACTGTTTTGTTGATAAAGGACGAAAAATTGTCATGTCACAATAATACTAAGACCAAAAGTGGATGTTCTAATAAAAAGAGACTAAAAGTGGACTGCGACCTATAAATCTAAGACCAAAAATAGAATTAATTCATTTATAAAAGTATGAAACATAATCCAAAAAGACCTATGAAATATAAATATGGAAGTCTCTAGAAGATCTAGAAAATCTCTATAACTAAGGTAATTGAGTCCAAATCAATATAGACTTCAAATTAATGTATTTTATGACAAAAGTAAAAAAAAAAAAAAAGTAATAATTTTTTTGTCTAAATATAATGCATAAAATTCAACAAAGAAAAAAATAAATTTCAAAATTTAATTTAAAATTAGTGATATTTTCGTGCATATTTAAATACAAATTTATTCACCCAAATTTCAATGTCAATTACTTCTAAAATTTTATTTTCACCTACAATTAAAACTAATATGTATATTCTAAAAAAATATTTACCAAGTATAAAAATATTAAACTATACATAAAATATTTATATAAAAAAAAAAAATTGGGCCCCCAATGCGGTCGCCCTGGCCCGACATGGCCAGGGCGCGCCTAACTCGGCCGACTGGGCCGAGTTGGCGGTCGACTCGGCCGAGTTAACTCGCCCAACTTGGCAGAGTTAGCCGAGTTAACTTGAGCGAGTCGGCTAGGCACCCACACACATGCACTATTTTTTTTGTTTTTATAGGTCACCACCTAGGCGCTAGGCGCTAGTCTACCACCCAACTATCGCCTAGCGCCTAGCGCCTACTGCAACCATGCTTGCAAGTTATCATATTTGATCATTTGGGTGTTGTGGAAGCATGGGAATGGGTGCATGCATGGTCGGGGGTCACCTAGCGTCTCTAAGGTGATCTTTAGCGTGGCTAAATCAGTGGTGGAGGGTGTCTTTCACCGATGGCCAGGGAAGCACATCTTGCCCCCCGAGTTGGCCCCTCATTCTTGCTTACTTGGGTAGTCAGGTGTCGAGACGTGTGGTTCGAATGGTTCGATGGTCGCCTTTTTCGGCTGGATCTTTAAAGGTAAAAAAATCTCTCTATCTCTGGCTCTATGGGGGCGGGGGGTACCTTAGTGTGTAACCAGGGGGTGGCTTTTGTTATGGGGTTGCTAACTCAGGGTCTATGGATGGATTTTGGATTCTTTTCGGGTTTTATTTACATGTCTTCAATGGTGTCTATCTGGGGGTACTATGTATATCCTTGTGGAGACTTCAATGTTAGAGTTCAAGGACTATTTTGACTCTTCATCTCACGCCCCTAGGTATTTGGACAGTGAGGTCTCACGTCTTAGGTTTCTTGCTCTAATTTGTTCAACTAAAACTAATATGCCTTGTCCAGCTTTTGCTGCGTGAGTATCAAGGAGGGACATGGAGTTTTATGTAAGGATTATAGGTGAAAAGTTGTCGTTCCGTAGAGGATTGGTGTTATAGCACGTACTTGTGTAATTACCTAACTTCAAGACACCAAAGTCTTAAACCCATAAGAATCCAAGCACACTCATGCACATAGATGGGCAAATAAACACAAAACAACACGCTTAATATATGAAATAACACAATAAGAAAAGATAGTGCTCAAGTTAGGGAACATCACCTTCTAGATGCTACAATAACCTATTGGATTAGAGATAACAAATAACCAAGGGATCATGAGGGAATGCATAATGGAATCCTAACCTAACAGCAACTTTCGTGGTCAATCAGACAAGGATTAGAACAAGGGATTGCCCCACTTTTGTGATGCTTCTTCCCCAAGTTCTTCAAGATCACGAAGCATCAAGGCCCCCCGAATTTTCTCCTACTTTCAAAGAGAGAAATTGGGTTGTGCAAGGAACGGCTTGAGTTCTTCAACCAATTCTCATTGTGGCAAGGAACTCTCCAAGTACAAGCTAATGAATGTTATGTACCACACATTAGCAAGATTCAATCACAAATCCTTCACAAACATATGAACCCTAGATTGAAGTCCCACCCCTTGATTAAACTTTTGTGTGTAAAAAAATTGAAAAAGAAAATACTACAATGGCCCCCTTCCCACCAAAACTAGCCGTAATGCCACATTCCACCTCCTCTATATAAATGAACCCCTCACTTGAATTGATTACCCAAGCTTACATTCTGTCTCTT
>CM008342.1:22202137-22221122 GCA_002525835.2 Ipomoea batatas | reverse complement strand
TAGGCATCTAATTTCTTTTACTGTTCAACAATGTTTTGATAAATGAACTGATAAAGCAGCATTTTGTAGGGAGAGGATGTTGTTGCGGGAATCAGAACACCTGAAGACTTGGACACCATGAAGAACTGTATGCCTGAAGCTTACAAGGAGCTCCTGGAGAACTGTGAGATTTTAGAACAGCATTACAAAGATATGATGGTAAATCTTGCGTTAAACAGAATGTTACGTTTTAGTACCATATATATGTTATCAAATCATAAACAGAGTGTTGCTTTTTTTGTTTGGGTTTCTGGCATTTCTTCAAAGATAGGATATTGAATTCACTGTTCAAGAAAATAGGCTGTGGATGTTGCAATGTCGGTCAGGGAAGCGTACAGGAAAAGGTGCGGTGAAAATTGCTGTGGACATGGTTGAAGAGGGACTTGTTGACATTCGAACTGCAATAAAGATGGTTGAGCCTCAACATCTTGACCAACTTCTTCACCCTCAGGTTAGTTTCTCTCCAGTTGCATACTACTAAAATCAGGCGATTCTAGTTGTACCTACATTGAAAGACGTTTCAGAGACAGATGAATGACTCAAATGGGTAGAAAAGGCTGCTAATTGATGGCTAGCTACTTGAATTTTAAGAAAAGAAAGTTTGTTGTTCATTTCGATCTGAATGTGTTTTTGTAGTACAGTTTGAGAATCCATCTGCTTACAAAGACAAAGTGATTGCTATGGGGTTGCCTGCATCTCCTGGGGCAGCTGTAGGGCAGATTGTATTCAGTGCTGATGATGCTGAAGCTTGGCATTCTCAAGGGAAGAGTGTCATTTTGGTATATCATCTCATCTCATCTCAATCATTTTTACTTTTGCTCTTTCTGCACTGTTTGCTGGGGAATTGTTGGGCGGAGGCTGGTAAAGTCCAAGTCCAGCACCTAGCGTCTCGAAAATGTGTGGTTGTATAAGAAAATAAAGTTGATTAGCTATAGCTTTTGGTATAAGTGGTAAGTGCTTGATCCTAAGAAGTGATATTAGAGCCAGACAAGTCTAGCACCCAGTGGCTGGGGATCGTTGGGCGAAGGCTAGTAAAGGTCAAGTCCAGCATTCAGCCTCTCGAAAATGTGTGGCGGTAGCTATAGGTTTTGGCGTAAGTGGTAAGCGCTTGATACTAACAATTATGTATATATATATTTATATAGGTGAGAACTGAAACAAGTCCTGAAGATGTTGGGGGCATGCATGCTGCTGCTGGGATCTTGACAGCAAGAGGGGGCATGACATCTCATGCAGCTGTTGTAGCCCGCGGCTGGGGAAAATGTTGTGTGTCTGGTTGTGCTGATATTCGTGTGAATGATGCCGAGAAGGTAAGATATACTTAGGATGGATTCTCGATCTCTTGAACGTGTAAGGATTGATTGATTCATCATACCACTACTACACTACTGCAGGTTCTTCTGGTTGGAGGCAATGTAATAAACGAGGGAGAGTGGCTTTCACTGAACGGATCTACCGGTGAAGTGATCTTGGGTAAACAACCACTCTCTCCTCCTGCTATGACTGCTGATCTTGAGACTTTTATGTCTTGGGCTGATGAACTAAGGCATTTAAAGGTGCTGTAATGTTATTATTATTATTATTTTGTATCAATAAGTTTGGCCTTGGTAATAAATTTTATTTTATATATGCGGGTGGTGATAGGTTATGGCAAATGCTGACACACCAGAAGATGCATTAACAGCAAGAAATAATGGTGCTCAAGGAATTGGGCTATGTAGGACTGAGCACATGGTAGATCTTCTCCTCTATCTTCTGATATTTAGTTTTTAGTAATTGCAGTATGTCTTCTTCCGCGAGCTATTTCTAATCACGAAAAGATCACAACTCACCATGATAGCCAGACCTAACAATCAGGATAGAGAGAGCTAGAGCTATATATTTCGAAATATATGTTGCAGCCTTAACTGATGTGGGAAAATATTTCTGGATTTGGCATTTCAGTTCTTTGCTTCTGATGAGAGAATAAAGGCTGTGAGGAGGATGATAATGGCAGTTACAGCGGAGCAAAGGAAGGAAGCCCTCAACTTGTTGCTACCTTATCAGAGATCTGATTTTGCAGGAATTTTTCGTGCAATGGATGGTACCTCACCTCTTACTTTCACAACTTCACTTTTCTTTAATTTCTTATCTGCAAATTAAATCTCATTCATTCATTCATCTACTTCAAAGAATGGTTATTTTCACCGTACTGTACGCATCAGGTCTACCTGTGACAATTCGGCTGCTAGACCCTCCACTCCATGAATTCTTGCCAGAAGGGGATCTTGAACAGATTGTGAATGAACTAACTGCAGATACAGGAATGAGTGAGGAGGAAGTATACTCAAGGATTGAGAAACTTTCTGAAGTGAATCCCATGCTTGGATTTCGAGGCTGCAGGTTTTATCATACATACTTTCTATTCATTTCTGTATAGCTTCCGGCCCGTACTAAGTTGAATCTTATACCTGCCTGCAGGCTGGGGATATCCTATCCTGAACTTACAGAAATGCAAGTGCGGGCAATTTTTCAGGCTGCAGTATCAATGAGCAACCAGGGGATTAGTGTCCTGCCCGAAATTATGGTTCCCCTTGTTGGAACTCCCCATGTATATATGCACATCCAACCATCATCTCATTCATGCTTTTATATATATGTGTTGATATATTTCAAAATAACAGAAGTTAAGTTATGGGTGACAGGAATTAGGGCATCAAGTGAGTTTAGTTCGTGGTGTTGCGAGTAAGGTTTTCTCAGAGATGGGCAGCTCGTTGAGTTATAAGGTGGGCACAATGATAGAGATCCCAAGAGCAGCTCTTGTGGCTGATGAGGTATATATGTTTAATAATGTTGAGATAGATGAGACACTCATTGTTGGAAGTTTAGTTTAGTGATGAAAAGAGTTGTATGTGTCAGATAGCAAAAGAGGCAGAGTTTTTCTCGTTTGGGACTAATGATCTCACACAAATGACATTCGGATATAGCAGAGATGACATAGGAAAGTTTCTACCTGTATACCTGTCAAAGGGCATTCTTCAACACGATCCCTTTGAGGTATGTATGACTTCAATTCCATTCCAAGCTGTTACATTGATGATCACATATCCTTCTAGCTTAGTGACCACCAAAACTTGTACGTATATATTCGGATCCGAATCAGGTTCTCGATCAGAAAGGTGTTGGGCAGCTGATCAAGATTGCCACCGAAAGAGGACGTGCTGCTAGGCCAAGCTTGAAGGTCAGTGTAGGCCGTGCTCCTCGATCTTCATCTTTCCCACCCAGCTCCATATCTCATCTTTTTGCCCATTCATCATCAAACTAAAATAATTAATCTTGAATTTTTAAGTTATGATGAGGAGTAAAAGAGTCTAATATGCAATGTGTGCATGTGATGTTAAACCAAAAAAAAAAACAGGTTGGAATCTGTGGAGAGCATGGAGGGGAGCCTTCTTCTGTTGCATTCTTTGCAGAGGCTGGATTAGATTATGTGTCCTGCTCTCCATTCAGGTACCTACACTTTTTTGTGTATTATTCAACTCATCATGATATATATGTTGGATCGATGCTGGAATGTTTTCTATTTATACATGGAAAACGTCATAATATATATGAATTAGACGGATGCCAATAAAGGCCGGCCAAGTCTAGTACTCGGCGGTTGGAGGGTTGGAGGGTTGTTAGGCAAAGGCTGGTAAAAGGGCTTAAATGGTCAAGTCCAGCACTGACCCACCATCTCAAAAATGTATGGCGATATAAGGGAATAAAGTTGGGCAAATTATTGCATGGACCATGGTCCACACAGCTGTGTGGACCAAAAATAAAAAGTACATTATTTTTATACTGAAGGTACATTATTTTTGTATTGTAGGTATATTATTTGACAGTATATATCAAATAATGTACCTTCAGTACAAAAATAATGTACCTACAGTATAAAAATAATGTACCTACAGTACAAAAATAATGTACCTTCAGTACAAAAATAATGTACCTACAATATAAAAATAATGTACCTTCAGTACAAAAATAATGTACCTACAGTATAAAAATAATGTACCTTCAATACAAAAACATTGTACTCTTTATTTTTGGTCCACACAGCTGTGTGGACCATGGTCCATGCAATAATGATTGATAAAGTTGTGTCTTAGCTAAAGCTTTTGGAATAAGTGATAAGCGTTTAATCTAATAAGTGGTATCAGAGCCAGGTTACGAATTTGAGACGGAGAATTGTATTGTTGGGCAGAAAATGGTAAAGGGCAGAAAAACACTCAGCGTCTCAAAAATGTGTACTTACCACTTAAGCCAATTATATTAAGCACTATTGACATTTAAGTATGGTGCACCATTACTCTATGCTTCACACCAATCCGCACTATAGGAATAGTAGGTGTGCCTAATGAAGTGTGATCCCTTTAATTTGACAGGGTGCCGATCGCTAGGCTTGCTGCAGCTCAGGTTGCTGTTTGAGGAAGACCATACTACATGTTATAAGCTGTAAATATAGATTAGTAGTTCAGTATATTTTACAGTAAACTAAAAATAAAATAATAATGATAATTAACCATCTACGACATGGGGATATACAAAGAAATGTAAAACAAAGTGAAAGAGTGACCATGAAAATTGTGTTCCTTCACTACGCAAAATGTGCTAAGTGTATATACAAATTTAATACTAATTAAGTTTCTCTTTTTAAAACTCAAACCATATAATTAGGCTTGTTTCGTAAATGGTTGATTCACCATTTTAGCGTTTTGGTTCCTCAACGGTTTAGAGCAGCAGTTTGCTTCAAATCGTTGCATTTTGCAGTATTCACAATCCGTTAATCGCTAATCGCTAACCGCTGATTGCCAAACAAGCCCGTTGTAATCTCGGCATTTTTTTAATGCATCAAGTGTGTTACGGTATTCTATTGCCCTAAATTGACAGTTTTAATAATGAGTTTTAAATGTAGCTATTTAAGATAATGATATAATTAACATTTACATATTATTATCAGCATAAAATCATATCAGTCATTTAGGTGTAAGTAATACTCGGAGTTTATTTGGTTCAACCATTATTGTTCAATGAGTTATTGTGGATGAAGATTAGATAAAGTAGTAAAAATTTAAACATTGATGTAATCTAAAGATATTACAAGGTAGTTTCCTATTTATTTTGTTGGTTATTTGAATACTCTCTTTGTCGAACAAATCCCTCAAGTTAGTTAATATGATGGCTTCAAACTAATTTTTTAAATATTTTTTTTCATGGTATTTTTTTATATTTAATTACAAAATAGTGTAAAAAGAAGATAATGAACAATGTAATGAATATCAATTGATGAATTTGAATGTAAAGAATCTTTACATTGGAGAAAATAAAGACAATATAGCTAATAAAATTATTTATCATATTTAATTTATTGATAATGAATAAATTTTTAAATAAAGTCATTGTAGACACATAATTCTAAATTAAAGAAATGCATATGTATCATTTTTGTTGTAGCTACTAATTAATTTTCAATTTAATAAGAGTAAATAGAGTGAGAAATTTAATTATGCCAACTTTGATTGGGATGAGGTTCGAACCTAAAACATTTCTTAAAATCAATGAGTAAGTTAATAATTAATGATAAATTAAAAAATCTCAAGAAAAAAATAAAAATCTAAACAATCGAATCATTCATTTATTTTAATAATTTAACCATCATTTTTTCTACCTATTATAGGCCAAATATATCTTGTAATTAAATACTCAAAATGAACTAATATTATCATCATTCTTTTCTAACATATATATAAGAAAAACATGTAAATAGAAAAAAGATAAATGTGAAATATAATGTATCAAAAAAAAAAAGAAGATAAATGTGAAATGTGACATGAAACATGAGAAAACAACAATTTAAAATATTTTTTTAATACAACTAACCCTATTACATCGTAGTATGTCCTCCATTGAGGCCTGATATAATGACCTCCCATGTCATCTAAGCACAAGGTGATGAAACGTATATACATAGAAAAATATATTAATATAAGCAATTATTTTTCTTGTATATGCATAACTATTAATTGTTTATTAGTTTTATAATTAAAAGTAACATAGTTTTAAGGGAAAGTTGTATCTTCGCTCCTTGAGTTATACTCAAGTTCCGACTCAATCCCTAAGTTATGACCATATCCATTTTTAGTCCCTCAGTTATGAACGAAGTGCGCATTTAGTCCACGACCGTTAAAACTAACGGAAAATTAAAAAATATTTAAAATTTGAGGGGTAAAGTAAGAAATTCACATTTTGTTTTCATTCTTATATAAAAAACACTTTCACAACATTATTTTTCACTTCGTAGCCTCTTATTTCAATATTGTTCAATTCTAAAAGCATTTCAATAGTTTTAGTATGACTTGTTAGGAACCCAACTCTCGTATAACAAACTTAAGACTTAGCACAAACAATGAAACACTTGATCATTGTATTCGGGTGTGTGAAACACACTATCCTAACAATTTTCAATTTTCTTTACTAAGCAACAAAGGTAATCAAACCAGAACTTTTGAGATACAAAATGATGTCAAATTTCCTAGGTTGCTTTTATGAGAAATTCACCAAATGAATAACTTAAGATTTTTAGTATGTAAATTTTTTTTCATATGCAGTAGTTTAATTTAGTCAATAATTGTTTTTAGAAGTTACAAAAGTTTTTAGAATTTTCATAACTGAGTCTTAGGTTCTTCATTCATTATTCTGGTTTTTAAGAAGACAGAGAAGGTATTGATGGATATATATAATATAATTTTCATATATTGTCATAATATACGAATATACGATTCTCGATTAAGTTACTGCAGAGCTTACGAATGAATTTTACGTACTAAAAATCTCAAGTTACTCCCTTGGTGAATTTGTCATAAAAATAACTTGAGAAATAATTGACATCTTCTTGATTGTATTTCAAAAGTTATGGTTTGATTACTATACCCTTATGTTTAGTAAGGGAAATCAGAAAATTTTTAGCGTGATTTGTTTTACTTGCTTGAAGACAATGATAAAGTGTTATCTTATTTGTAATGAGTCACAGGTTCCTTATACGAAACTCAGACTACTAACAACTCATACGATCTATTGGAATTGCGAGGATTATTGAATTACTTTTGGAATTGAAGAACCTTGAAATAGAATGTTAGGAAGTTGAAAATAATGTTGCAAAAGTGGTTTCAATATAAGAAAGTGAATAAAATGTGAATTTCCTACTTTACCCTTAAAATTTTAAATATTTTTTAAGTTTTCCGTCAATTTTAACGGTCAGGGACCAAATGCGCCACTTCGCTCATAACTGAGGGACTAAAAATGGATATGATCATAACTCATCAGGGACTGAGTCATCACTACCATTATAAATCAGGGACCAAACTCGTAATTTTCCCTAGTTTTAATATGCATCTCCGCCACTCTCTCAAATCTTAGGTATTCGAATTCTAGTGGGACATTAACTCTTTGTGCTTCAATATGTGAGAATTGAGAAAGTATTCATGGACAGATACTACATTGTAATAGAGTCAATAATATTACAAAATATAGTTTTTTTTTTTTTTTTTAAAGTCGATTCATAAGGGTCAAAATAAAGAATAATGTCTTGCTAATAGGGGTGACCAAGTATATGAACTATTATTCACATCCATAAAAGTCATGAATTTAATTTGTGTCAACATTTTTTTAATTGAGCTTGTAACACATGATTTTTCTAGTGCGGTTACTTCTCATTTGTAATTTACGAATTATTATATAAAAGCAAGATTTACCTAGTGCGTACTCTCAGATAGTGACTATAATTTTTCAAAACAAAGGCAATAACCTGTTTTTTTATCCAAACAAAACATTTTTCATTTAGACTATATGAAGAATCCTTGATACACCTTTCTTTTCTACACTTATAATAAGAGCCAATAATGTTAGACTCCTAACTGAAACTAAAAAAATGTTGGTGTAATAGTCTGCTATAACATATTGTACTTTGTGTTCTTTTTATTGTGCAACCTCCAATGAAATTCCTAATATATCCTAATCCTTTATAATTATACCAAATTCTTTCAGTTAAATATAACGAAAGTTTAACATTAAATTTTTTAGGCAATTTGTTTCTTTATTGCAGTTTTCAAACAAATTGGCAATATTTTATAATACAATTCTGTATAGATTTCTAACTTAAAATTAGAATATTGAAGTCTTAATAAGATTCAATAATACAATTTTGTATAGATTCCTAACTAAACCATTATTCTACCCAAAACAACAGTATGTATATAAACTCCTCCCCTTCTCACTGGTATTCACCCAAACTAAACCTAATATATTATGCAACACACCATCTACTTGACATTCTATAGGTATGATTGTCTAAATATTATCATGCTAATTTTATTATTTGTATTTGTACTCATAATGATTACAGTTTTTTTATAAAAAAAAAAATTAATGATGATATACTCATTAATTAGTATAACTTCAATATCATTATGTAAATATATCTATTGTATAATCTGTTCATCTATACTTGTATCCTTGTATGTAATGTTGTGATTCTCAATATATTCCTCTATAATCTACACATTTTAGTTACTCCTAACTTCCTAATCTATGGTTTTTGAATTTATGTTGTGATTCTCATTATATTATTTCATAACATCCTTTATGAACATATTTCCCACGGCACAAGGATATTAGTCATGACAAATGTAGTAAAGTTAATTGATATTGACACACAAACTGTGGGTTGGAGTTGTACAGTTCATGTCATTAAGAAAAACAAACCAAAAAACGCTATTGGAATGCTTGAGAAAAAGTATATGCTCATCGTACTTGAGGATGAAACAGTAATTAAATAGTAAAAAATTTCTCCCATTATTATTATTATTATTATATTATATTTTTATCATTATTAGTATTATTATTATTATGAAGATGCTAGATCTCATTCACCACCAACATCATTGTAAATGTTATATCTAAATGCAAGGAACTCAGATTCAATCAATAGTGTTTGATAATGACATTGGAGTGTATGATATCACTTTACAAACCAACAAGGCAACAAATGGTACATCATCTCAAATGTCATTGTCAAACTTGTCTGGACGAATTATAAAGTACTTGATCACAAATACAATTACACATGGATTTTAAATGGTCGGACCGGTGTCCAAACAAGTGACAATGATGACACACCATTTGCTCCCATGTAAGCGGTTTATTTGTTTCTACTTACTTTAGTTGCAATTTAGCTATTTACAATTTCGTTATGTTTTATTAAAATATATAAGCATCGAGACTATTTCTTTGATTTGTATTAATTTAGCATTTTTTTTATCTCTCATTATTATATGACTACTTTAACCAATTAAGGAACACTAATTTAAAAATACGCATTGGGCATTGGTTTAATCGCGCAACGCGCGTGTGATAACTAGTAAGAAATATACGCTTGAATATTTTTTTTTATTAATTATGAAAACAATATGGAAATATGTTTGAACAAATTTCGAAGCGCAACATGCGTGTGATAACTAGTAAGAAATATACGCTTGAATATTTTTTTTTATTAATTATGAAAACAATATGGAAATATGTTTGAAAAAATTTCGAATTTTTTTTTTAGTACTATTGACTCCGTTATAATGTAGTATCTTCTCTTAGCTACTTTCTCAACCAAATGAAGCACAAATAGCGAATATCGCCTCCACTAAGATTCGAACTCACCCCCTCCCATGTGGGGGTGTAACCGGGTACCACTATAACACAAAAATACTCCACTTATGTTATTACTTATTAGTTATTACCATTATAAAAAAGGGAAATGCTTCACCTTTAATATTTTCTCTCATGATGTGACATTCATTCATTAGGTGCCGTGAATTTATTTACCACTAATTCAAAATAATAGTTAATTATCAATTGGACGCTGCCACATCATGTGAGATGAATTGGAGAGAAAAAACATTAGAGGAGTTTCTAGCATTACTCTTACAAAAATATGATTTTCCGTGCAATACACATGGAAAACATTAAAATTACCATTACAAAAATCGCATGGTACTAATGTTTTCGGACTAAAAATGTAGGAAGACATTTTTTGTCAAATTAAACATTTTTTTTCATTAATCGGAATACATATATTTTTCTAACTTTATTTTCTTTGAACACCCCAACATAAAAAAATCTGAAAAATAACTTACAAAAGTTCTTTTCCAAAATTTGAAGCGGATCTTAAATTTTTAGTAAATAAGACTAAGAATTAATTACTGATTTGATCCCTCGACTATGAGGATTTCACCACTTTGGTCCTTGACTTTTAAAATTGTCCAATTGCATCCTCAACTATGCAATTTCTTTCCGAAACGATAATCGGTCTAAACAGACGTTTATTTGACGTTAAAACTAAGGATAGAAATGTAATTTCATTGGCTTTGCCTTCTCAGGTGTTCCTTTTCATCTCAGTTTTTGGCTTTGTTTACAGAACAAAGAAAGAGAACCCCTAAATCCTAAAATCTCAATTATCAGCGATGAACAGAGAAATGACGGGGAAATCACTTCACTTCAATCAATTCTGGAATCTCAAGGGAGCCAACAACAAAAGGCTAAGCAATCGTCGGTCCCTAAGTTCTTCAAAGAAAACTGCTCCAAAATATAGAGCGTTGTGGGGGGACCTGGCAGCGGCGCTGGCATTGGGTGCGACGTCGGAGTGGGACTGGTCAGAGGTGTGGGTCTGGGAGGCTCGTCGTAGAATCACCTCCAAGTGGCGTTTGGTGTGGGAATGGGGTGTGGTGTCGGAGTCGGATTCGGGTTTGGGTAGGGTTTGGGCATGGGTATTACATTGGAGTCTATGAGGTCTCGTTTGTTTCCTCCAAAAAAGAAATCCAGAATCAGAGCACTAGGGTGATCACTAAATCACCATTCCAACTGGCTCATCCAGCTCACCGCCGTGCACATCGCAAAATAAGAGTTCGCCGTATGCGCCATCAACCACCAGGGCCACGGCTACACCGACAGGGGGCTAAAGGCTCACATACCGGACATCAACCCTGTCATCGATGACTGCGTAGCATTCTTCGACTCGTTCCGTGACCGCCATGTGCCACTAGAGCTGCCTTCGTTCCTCTACGCCGAGTCCCTCGGCGGCGCGATTGCTCTACTCATAACCCCCCGCCGCGGTGATTCCACCCCGAAACGGCTCTTCGACGGCGTCGTTTTGAACGAGGCCATGTCCGGCATCAATGATCAGTTCAAACCGTCGTGGCTGCTGGATTTCACAATCAGCTATCAATTCAAGTGTATTATTAGGGAAGAAGATGATTGTTGATTTGATTTTCCTATTTTACCCTTGAAAGTAGATGGAAAAACAGACTTTGGACCATTTTGGTTAACGTTTGCATAGTTGAGGATGCAATTAGACAATTGCATAGTTGAGGATGCCAAGGAGACCCTTTGTCGCCTTACTTGTTCCTTATTGTGGTAGAAGGATTGAGTGGGATGCTTCGGTTGCAAGAGGATAGGGGGGATATTACGGGGGTTCACATTGCTAGAACGGCTCCTGGGATTACTCATTTGTGTTTTGCTGATGACCTTCTCCTTTTCTTTAAAGCTACTTATAGGGAGGCTGGTGCAGTTAATGACACTTTGAAAATTTTTGGCAAAGCCAGTGGTCAGCTTGTTAACTTTGAGAAATCAGTAATGAGTTTTGGTCCTAATGTAGGGTGGGAGGATAAGGATATGCTTTGTTATGAAATGGGAGTCCGTCAAACTAGTTTGGGAGGGTATTATCTGGGCTTGCCGGGGTTGATTGAGCGTAGAAAGAGGGATGCTCTGGGTTGGATAAAAGACAAAATAAAAGCTAGAATTAGCCATTGGGGAAACCGTTTCATGTCTCGGGCAGGTCGGGAAGTTCTTCTAAAAACCGTTTTGCAGTCTGTCCCTAACTATGCTATGCAGGTCTTTATGCTGCCAAAGGGTCTTTGTGAGGAGCTGGAAAGGCTTATGAATTCCTATTGGTGGGGGTGTGAGGTGAGGGAGGGTAGGAAGGGTATTCGATGGAAATGTTGGACTGACCTGTGCAAGCCAAAATCCTTTGGTGGGATGGGTTTCAGAAGACTTCATGAGATGAATATTGCTCTTCTAGGAAAACAGGGGTGGGGATTTCTGACAAAACCTGAATCTTTGGTAACCCGTGTTTTTAAAGCAAAATATTTCCCAACAACTTCCTTTCTTGATGCTAAGTTAGGTGGTCGTCCTTCCTATGTTTGGAAGAGTATGTGGGAGGCAGCAAACTATTTGAGGGAGGGGTTTAGATGGAGATTAGGTGATGGTAAGACAATAAAAGTATGGGATGACCCATGGCTTCCGAGCAAAACTAATCCCTTTCTTGAAACTCCTATATATAATGACCTCCGTCATATCACTCCTATCTCCCTTATGAATTTAAATCATACATCTTGGGATGAGGATGTATTAAATGATTTGTTTTGTGACCGGGATAAATCATTGATTCAGCAAATTCCTATTCCTATCTCTTGTACGACGGATTGTATATTCTGGACTGGGGATCTCACTGGGTTTTATTCTGTAAAGAGTGCTTACCGGTTCTTGTTGGGGGAGTGTTTCTCTGTCGGTTGGAAAGGGTGGACTGCTATGTGGAATTTTTTGCTTCCTCCAAAAATCAAATGTTTCTTTTGGAATATGTGTTCTTTTATATTGCCTACCAAAGATGTTCTGCGAATCCGAAATGTGTAGTGTGACAGCTTGTGTGTTTTATGTGGCAGGATGGCAGAATCTACTTTCCATGTTTTTGTGGAGTGTGACTTTGCACAGGCAGTCTGGAATGCTTATGGGACTTCCTGGGGGTACTCCACTGGTGATGGTTTACTGGGATGGTTACAATACAGATTTACTATATTAACACAGGTTGAGCTTACTCATTTGATAACCATTTGTTGGGGCATATGGGAAGCACGAAATCAAAAGCTTTGGAAACTTTTGACAACTCCTCCTCGGACGGTTGTGCAATTATCTTTGGCATATCTTAAGGATTGGAAGCGTGTTCGACCTGACTATAATAACAGTGTTACCAGTACCCATGCTGTGCAGGATGCGTGGACAAAGCCCCCTATTGGTGTATTAAAGCTGAATGTGGATGCCTCTGTTCAGCGTGATACGACTCACATTGGGTTGGGTTGGGTTCTCCGTGATGCTCAGGGTCGGTTGGTGGCTGCTCAATCTGTCATGTATCCTGGAATTTTTATCCCCGTGAGGCTGAAGCTCTGGCAGTTCGGGAGGCTTTAAGCTGGCTAAAGACCCATAGTTGGGATGGAGTCGTGGTGGAAACTGATGCTGAACTTTTGATTACTAGTCTCCATCGTCCGAATTTATCCCCTTTTGGATTACTTTTAGAGGACATAAACCTTTTGCTTTCAAGTTTTCATAATGTTGTCTTTCGTCATATTCGTAGGTCTGCCAATTCGGTTGCTCACCTTTTGGCTACATATGCTTTGTCTCATTCTACTAGCATGGCCTGGTTTGATTCAGGACCCTCTTTTATTTCAGTTGCTGTAGCTCATGACTTGAGTGTTTCTTAATGAAGTTGTTCTTTTGGTTTTCAAAAAAAAAAAGAAAAAGTTAATGACCAAAGTGGTGAAATCCTCATATTCGAGAGACCAAATCGGTAATTAACTCATAAGACTAAACATTAATTCCACGACAACTTGAATTACTTTGAAAGGGTGAAACAACGACAAATTATACCATGGACTAGGGACCCTAGTTTAAAAATAATCTTTAAATTATGTGTATGTAGTTGACACATGTAGTTGACAGTTTATGTTTTTGTAATTATCATATTATTATGTGTCTACAATTATCAAGTTATTTGTTTAAATAATTAGATGTATAAAAACGGTTAAATGTAAGTACAATTTTTATATCATGACTTACACTGCAATATGAAACAATTGCGAAACAACTCATTTTTTAGTAGACCACAAATTGCATATATAAAATAATACAAAATGAGACAAGTAAGTCCAAAATCCTTATCCAATCCATCTTTCTCTTCTGTCACACATGTAGCACTGGACCTTGTTCATCTTCGTTGTGTATATACATGTCACAAAAAATTCCTTAAAAAAAAAAAATCAAAATCCGAGAAAAGGAAAACAGTGGCGTAGAAAATGTTGTCGAACGAATCGGGAGGACCGGGACCGAACACGACTTTCGATCTTCCCGAGGAAGTTTTGGCGGTTTTGCCGTCGGATCCATTCGAGCAACTGGATGTTGCGCGTAAGATCACCTCCATCGCCCTGTCCACGCGCGTCTCCTCCCTGGAGGTGGAGTTGGCCACCCTCCGCCGCGAGGTCGCCAACAGAGACGCCGCCATTTCCGACCTCCAGTCGCAGCTCGACTCCATTGACGCCTCCTTCTCCGATGCTTCCGATAAGCTTGCCCAAACTGAGCGAGAAAAGGTCCGAACTTCGTTTACCCAACTACTCCGTATGAACTTTTTTATTCATTTATAATTTGAAGTGCAGGAGAACTTGGTGAAAGAGAACGCCGCGCTGTCCGCCACAGTGAGGAAGCTGAATCGCGATGTTGCTAAGGTATTGTTGACCAACTATACTTTTCTTATATAGTCAAAATACTACTCCGTAATATTTAATACTTCACTATAAGAACTTCTTCCAGAGAGAAGTGTTAAGGATCAAGCTACAATCTCTTAGCCATCCATTGATGGATTTTTCCCTTTACTAGCCTCCGCACAACAATTTTCCCTATAGCACTTGCCAGTCTTTTGCTCTTGCTGGACTCGAACCGAACCCGTGGCTTGACTCTATACCACTTGTTAGGATCAAACTTTTATTACCACGCCAAAAGCTATACTTAGTATTTAAGGGCCCAACATTATTTTCTTATAGACAGCCATCACATTTTCGATAGACAGGGTGCTGGACTTGGCTCTTCAATGGCCTTTGCCCAACAACCCCTAGCCATCAATTGATGGATGTGGCCCTTTACCCGCCTAACAAGAAGGATATTGGAAAAGTCAAGTGATTAAGAAACGAATCACGTACCCTGTTGTTATTAAGCCTTGAGCTTGTATTTATAATTATAAGTTTTATGGTTTACATGGTTGTATCTTATCTGATTTCATTTTATGTGTGATCAACAAACACCATTAACAGTTTTATGTGGAATTATATCATGACCTTTTCGAATTAAGAGTCTTCAAATGCACTTAACATATACATCTGATTTACATTGATGATTTTGTGATTTTTGGATTTTCCCGACAATTTGCACAAGTATGAGTATCAATTGATGCCATTTTACTATATTAGTTGAATTTGATAAGTTTCCCTTTAGCATGTATGTAGGAATAGATTTTGGAAATTTTGTAATGTATGGTTGTTGGACAACTAGCTTGCAACAGAGAAGTGACAGTTGGGCTAACTGTAACTGTGAAAGCTTATTCAGCATTTAATTTCTCTTTGGAAGGGTGAACTATTTGAATTTCGTAAAGAGGATATGTATGAGTCCTCTTCTAATGTTCCACAGAAGTTGTAAAGTTAGTCTGATGGGGTTCTAGACTGTTAACTGATATTACCATACTCAAGAAAATCTTATGAGCTTTTACAGAATCTATATTTAGAAATTGATGATATTTTTAATTTTGTTATTTGTTAACAAATTGGTAGGCATAGGCAATACTTTATGAAAAATTTTCCTTTGTTGGGAGTGGGAGGGTCGAATAGCAAATCCTCCAAGATTACTATATCACATTTTCACCATTATTGATGGTAGTGCCTTGGTTATGTTCAGTACGGAGTAATAGTTTTCTCGAATGCTTGCAGTTGGAAGCCTTCAGAAAGACACTTATGCGGTCACTTCAAGAGGAAGAAGATAACCCTGTGAGTTGATCAATCAAAGTTTGAGCATTTCATCTTTTCTGCACTTCTATGTTTACTTAATTATGGGCACTATTAGTTAATCATAGACCTAGTTGAACTGCTGTCTGTAACTTGCATGCTGATATGATTGTTGAGAAAATGCCTTGATACCTAATTCCTTATTTAATTTTTTAATTTGATTGAATAGGCGGGAGCTGCTGAGGGCATTGCTGCACGTGGACCAGGCCTAATAGGTCTATCTTTTGTGTAATTTGCTGGGTGTTATTTCATTCTCCATCTGCTTTTTCATCTTAAATGTTGTATAATTTCCTAAAATAGAAACCTCCTTTCTGAGCCATAACATGCACTTCACTTTTCTTCTTCAGATAACTCCACTACTGTTCTCAAGCATTTCCGTCCTTTTTTTTTTTTTTTTTCCATTGTGTTGGTTACTTGTTGTTTTGTGGGGTGTTGGTGGTGGACTGGTGGGTTAGATATCCAAGGACCTAAGAGGTTGTTAAGAGTCCCACATTGATAAAATAAGAGATAATATATGAACTATGAAGTCCTTTCTATTCTGTCACATGGTATCAGAGCCTCTTCAGTCCACTTTGTGTTCACCCGGTTGTCTACCTGTGGTATTGGTGGTGAGCCCGCTGGTTCGGTCCACTTTGGTGGCGTTCAATGCTTTCGTTTTAGGGAGAGGGTCCAATCCAATTTCAAGTGATGGCTCCACTTGAGGGGGAGTGTTAAGAGTCCCACATTGATAAAATAAGAGATAATATATGAAATCCTTTCTATTCTTTCACAGAGGTCACCTGTTCATCAGACAGTTTTTATATTTCATGTCATTCCCAAAATTATATAGTTGTGATTTTAGGGTGCTGTTAAAACCTTCCCCTTATATGTAATTACTATTCCACTGAGGTTATTTCTATTCTTCAGAAGGTGATGGTACCTTGCCACCTACAAAACCTCCTTTACGGAGCCAATCGTCTGATAGTGGAAACAATAATACAGAGGATTCTGATACTGAAGGTACGCTACATGTATTGACTTTAAAAGAGAACAAAATTAATTGAAGTGATATTATGGAAATATTTCTAAGTTCACAAGCCCTTATCTGACGTTTAATGCATTGCAGCTTTGAGGCCCCGCATAGCACAAGGCCTGTTGTTAGCATCCCAGACTAGCACCCCTCGGCTTACTCCTCCCGGTTCCCCTCCAAGCTTGTCAGCATCTGTTTCTCCAACACGATCACCAAAACCGATTTCTCCCCCTAGGAGACATTCGATTTCATTTGCAACCACGAGGGGCATGTTTGATGATAGATCTTCTTTATTTTCATCAATGCCTAGCCAGCACAGTTCAATGTCAAGCTTAGATGCAGGATCACAATCTGGTGAGTTCCCCAGTTTATAACGTTTGATTTAGTTCCTTCTGCTTCCCTAGTGATGGTTGGATGAGGTACCTTCTCAATATGATCTATCAAGCAAAACGCTCTCAAATTTTAATCGGCTGTTTATAAACAGTGATGTGTGTAACATACTAATTACTAGTTTCTGTTCTAACTGTGAGGATAATTCCAAGCCCTTTCTTTGCAATGCTTACCACCACTTGAGGGGAATGAGACCCCAATTGGAGAAGTTGACACGTGAATATTATAATTTTCTCTTTTTTTTTTCTTTTATTTATTTTGTTTTTAAACATCTGTTTCGTTTGATGGTAGCTGCTAAAACTAGATGTTGGTCCTATATTTTCGGAATGAAAGAATTTTCTAATGGGCTAGCTTCTTTTTGTTTATTTATTAAGTACACAAACTCCGTTTTCGGAGTTGCTACTCATTCCAACTAATGCATATTCTGTATTTCTGCATGATCTGATTTAGCGCGAACTCGAGTTGATGGAAAAGAATTCTTCCGCCAAGTCAGGTTTGCTACCAATACTATTGGGTTTTTTTTTTTTTTTTTTTTNCACTTGACACTGGCTGTTTTTTGTCCTTCCGGAAGATCACCAAGCTCCTAGGTATCATTTCGTTCAATGGATGCGATCTCTTCTTCCATCACTTTTTTCCATTTTAATTCTTTAGCTACTTCTTCAAATGCTGTGGGATCATAATATGAAAATAGTGCAAAATGCATGAGTGGGTTTACACCTTCATCAACACCATGTACCTCATAATCGGCAATCCATGTAGGCTTTCTTCGAACTCGTTGAGGACGCCCCATTGGCGGTGGAATATTTGTAGAGTCACTTGGCATTTGTTGAGAATTTTTTACAGGTTGCTGTTGTTCCACCTCATTACTTCCATCAAGATTGACAGAGATGCGTGAGTGGGCTTGGGTATCATTCCACGACCAGAACCTGCTCTCATAAAAAACATCACGACTAACAATTAATTTTTTTGGTGATAGGATTGTAAAGCTTGCATGCTTTTGATTCAACACTAACACCAAGAAATACACATTTTTCTCCTTTGTCATCAAGCTTAATCCTCCCATGGGATGGAGTTTGGGCATAAGCAATACAATCGGAAATCTTGAAATAATCCACATTAGGTCGTTGTTTGGCCCATGCTTCTTCCGAAGTCATATTTTGAATCGCAAATGTGGAACTTCTGTTCAAAATATGAACACTCCAGTTTACTGCTTCAGGCTAGAAAACCTTTGAAATCCCGCTCATTCTTAAGAGACATCGTACCATATTTAGAATAGTACACTTTTCTGCTCACTAACACCATTTTGTTGTGGCGAGTAAGCTGTTGTTAATTATCTCTTAATACCATTATGCTCACAATATTTCATAAACTCCTATGACACATATTCTCTACCACGATCTGTTCGCAAAGCCTTAATTGGAGTTTCCTTCTCCTTCTCAACAAAGACTTTAAAATTCTTAAATGTAACAAATGCTCTGATTTTTCTTTCAAAAAATAAACCAACATCTTTCGACTGAAATCATCAATGAACGTAATCAAATATCTATTACCTCCATTAGAAGTTGGACTAGTCAGTCCACAAATATCAGAATGCACTAGTTCTAAT
>CM008342.1:22178847-22200384 GCA_002525835.2 Ipomoea batatas | reverse complement strand
GTGATCAAAATTTCGGTCACCAACTGTTACTTTTTTGACGAATGATTTAACCTAAAAGCAAAATCATCATTTTATTTTTTATTTATTAAAAAAAAAAAAACCTAACCTTCTACAACCATCTTCCCCCAAAACGCCATTACGAATTTCCCCACGGCCGCCTCTCTCTCTCTTTCTCTACCGCAACCAGAAGAAGAATCATAACCTTTTCTCACTCTACTTTCTCTCTACAGTTCCACAACTAACCACTCGCCGCCTCTTTTTCGTCGACCGCCGACCGCCGACCGCCGACTGGAGACGCCGTTCTGCTTGGTTACGTCAGCTTCTCTCGATTCCGTACGGACGACGGAGATACTCCTATCTACACATTTGCGTTGAGGATGCCATATATATGTACATATACGTATACTGTTTTCGCGTATTATAGGTTTAGCTGCGATGTGTGTGAATATGTCGGTACAGACACGTATGAGTGAGCGAGGTATTTAGACATACAGATGGAAATTATGGAGTAATTTAGCAAATTTGTGTGCTTGTGTGGCTCTAATTGCTATTTTCTCGGCATGAAATTTGGATTTTTTGACATGTAAGTGTTCGATACTTCTTATTGATTCACTTATGGGGGGTTTTGTGACTCAGACTCTGTCCTTCTACTGCTCTTCTGCAAATTAGCAGATCGATTCTATTGGAATACGCACAGTAGCAATAACAAAGAAGGAAAAACGTATGTTGTATTGATGAGTGCAAAAATGAAAAATGAATAAGTGCAGAGACTATCTAATACAGTATATATAAAGGGAAGATTAGTGTAAATGTACACTACTGTCCCTAGCTATTTTCCTCCTAAAAGCTATCCTCCAACAGATTCAACTTTAGGTTCTAAGCTTTTACCCCAATTCTTAAATTAATTTTAGCTTGGAAGCCGTACCGGGGGTGAGCGGCGGCCGTGGGTGAAATTCGCAGCGGCGTTGGGGGAAGATGGCTGTAGAAGGTTGGGTTTTTTTTTGTTAATAAATAAAAAATAAAAGGACAATTTTATTCTTAAGTTAAATCCTTCGACGGAAAAAATAGTTGTCGTGACCGGAATTTTAATCGAAAGGACTAACTGTGGTAGTGATTTAAAAATCGTGGGACTAAATCTGAAAATTTAATAATTAGGGACCAAATGAGAAAATAACTCATTCATTTTGGTTAATTATTTATTTTGGATAGAGTTAATTCCCAAAATAGTCGATTATGGCCTTTTCTTAATTTTGTGGCTCGACTTTCAATTAGATCCAATGTGGTCCTCCAACTATTGAAAATTAAGCCGAAATGGTCTTCCGTTAGTTGGTCGTCAAAAATGAGGGCGAAAATGGAATTTCGACTTCTTCATCCACCTATTTCATCTCTGCAAATCGCGAAGTAGTCTCAAGCCACTGGAACAACACCACCTCGCTCCGAAGAAGGGACGGAGAACCCAGCACACCATCTTCCTTGCTCTGTGATATCTACTATTTTGTACAATAATTCACCCCTTATTTTAATTGTTTTGATGCTTATTTTCTGTATCCTAGTGAAATTGAGAATTGTTTGTGTGTTATATTGTTCCAAGGGATGAATTATCCACAAAGAGCAGCAAATGAAAAATTTGGAACATTTTGGACAAGTTTTGGAAGCAAAGGAAATTACCTAATCACAAAAGGAAACAAGAATAAGAATTGGAAAAGAATTGGAAGTTGCCTAATGGGCCAAAGCCCATCCGTCTCCTATTTATACTACAATTTTTTGCTATTTTAAAAGGTTCCCTTACAGAGTTCCCAACCCTAGTTAGTATTAGTTTATTTTCCCCTTCTCTTTATATTTCCCTAGTATAGTTTAGATTAATTTTAATATATATTATTTAATCTCAAGCTTAGAATCACGGATTAAAGTTGGAATTGTTCTTCATTATCAGTAAAGTTTTCTCTTCCCTTATATTTCTTGCAATATTTATGATGATTTATTATAGTTTTGTTTTGTTTACTTTTATGATGCATGAGTAGTTACCTTTTGGGTTTGGATTAGGGTTTATTGCTATTCTTGATGCTAGGGTTATAATTATTGCTTAAAGGGGTAATTTATTGATCTAGGATTTTTATATTTGAATTGGATTATATTTTCCTCTTATTGGTAATTGATGCGCAGATTTTATTGATTTGTTTTGGAGAGGATTTCATCGCAACGAAAGTTGGGTGAAAGACTCAGCCTAACCAATTTCAACCCAATTTTCCTACTATGAGAATAGCGGTAGTTTGGGGCCTTATAATGCTTTTGTGTTTAGGGTTATGATTGATGCATCACGAAAGTAGGGCAATCTTAGCCTAATTCTTGTTATTGATTACGAAAGTAACTAACTTGAATTCTTGAGTACATTGCCAATAAATCTCTTGGTTAATTGTTTTTCCCTAATTTTGAAATTGTTAGAGCATCAAAATTGTAATACCCCTAATACGACCCCACTCTTTTATCATATAGTTTATCCCTTATTTTATTTGCATCTTTTATTTTATTTTAATTCCTAAATCATATCTTACTTCGGTTCTAGTGAATTCCAATACTTTAGTGCCTAGGATTTAATAATTTACATAAATACGTGTCATAGCCCCAATCCTCAGCGGAAAGACATTTACACCCTCTTTTACACTCACAATTATACTCATCACTCTGCATTTTTTTTAAAGCAACTTCATATGTTTGTTTTTATTAGAAAAACAAACAAATAAAACTGTTCATGCATAACTTTTGCCTTTCTCCCTTAACTTTATGGAAAAGCAAATTCGATCAAAATCATGGAAAGAAAACATGACACTATAGAACAAAACTACTATATCAACAGGGTTCACAGAATTCAAGCATACATGGATCAGATACCGTGAAACTCCAATCCGATCCAATCCATAGGAAGCCTAGACATATAGTAATAGGTATAGTATAAGCGGTGGCGGCGGCGGACGTGTATATTAGCTAGGATGGGGTGGAATAGATTATAGATGATTCAATTAAGGGCATTTTGGACGGCCTTCTTGAGTCTTCCAGTTGTTGTAGCAAGGACAAGTTAAAAACATAGATTAAAAGAATCATAGATTTGTAATCTCGAATTCCAACACCCACCTCCCAGATCCACGAATAACCTCCTCCCTAGTAGCATAAGTGTTAAATATCTATCCTCGACTCATCCGCCTCTTCCTATATTAATTTCTATTGCTTTTTCACCTCTTTCCTCTATTGTTGTTTTGGATTTAACCTAGAAAAATCATTGATTTGAGAGGCTGAATAAAGTAAAAATTCACCTCCCTAATCTACCTATAGTCTTCTCCATTAATACATATAGCTTTTAAATCTTCGTCCTTACTCTGTCCCCTATCTCCTATATTATTATAACTCACATCGATAGTTGGTCAGTTGCTCTTCACCTCATTCCTCCATCATCGTAGCCTGTGTAATACAAGGTATCTTGCTTTTTATTCGACCTTAACAAATTATACTTTCGAGTTTAAATGATTTTTTTTTTGCTTGTGTAATACTTTTATGATTCAATTGGAGTATTCAAGTTGAGACTTTTTCTTTTCTTTTATACTTAGTCTATCTTTCATTCATTTTGGATAATTATTTATTTTGCATATGGACTCTAAAATTTGAAATATGTCCTTCTATATATGAATTTGTGTAAATTAAGCGTCTCTCCACATTGCCAACAACCCCGTCTTTCATGAAAGGACTAAACATGTGAAAATCGATTGTCATTTCGTACGAGAGAAAATCAATGACGGCACACTACGCACTATTTTCGTTCCATCCAATCAACAACTAGCCGACATATTTACATAGAGCCTCCTTCCTCAACCGTTCGACGCCATCTCTTCCAAGCTCATGTACCACCCTTGAGCTTGAGGGGAGTGCAGAAGAATATTTGATATATCCATTATGTATATATTTAGTTATATTATTTCCAAACTATTAGCCTATATTTTAGGTAAATAGCTATATTATATCCATTCCTACCTTTTCTATTTATTTTACCGTTAAACCAATCTGTATATATACGTACTATGTAATTCTTGGTTTACAGTAAGTCAATATACATAAGTTAATATATTATTCTCACTCCATAGCCATGTATTCGTACGCATAGATCAAATCTTACAACACTGGAGCAATTACAGATCGATCTTGAGAGACATATACTACAATCATGGGGTGAAGAACCGTCTCAAGAACAGATAAGGAGGATAACACATAGGCTAAGCTAGTATGGAAGGATTGAGGAAAAGAATGTCTTCTATTGTTTCAAAACCAAAAGGGCCGACATAAGCTACAAATGAAGCACTTAGCTAAAATGCAGCTATAGTGGAAATCCCTAAGGATTTGAATAATTGAATCACGTTACAGTAGGAGGGTCAGGTGGGCATGTTACAATCAATCCAAAGCTAGAAACCCTCCATCTCTTCCCAATGCAAAGCAACAGGGTTGAAAAATCTAAGCACGATGTAAACCGCCCTCAACCTGCCCTTAAGCTTACCCTCCACCCTTACTCTCCAACACCTTATTAGCTCACCTAGGTTTTCGTAACCATGTTAGTGGGGTCGCAACATATATATACCTTTCATGTAGATTAGTAGATACTGGCTAGAAATGTTTTGTTTGAGGGTTTTAAGAAGAGAGAAGTAATAAGGAACCATTGAGTAAAATAAAAGAATCATATCTCTATAGGTAGGTTTAATGTTTGAGAGGTCGAATTCCAAAATTCACCTCTCAAATGCACCAAAAAACTTCTATTCTAGTAGCAGAAGTTATAAATATCAACTAAGTGTGAGATTTTTTATAGGATATACGATGAAAAAAGAAAATAACATAAAAATGAAGAAAAGAAACAATGTTTGTTAGTATTGCACACCAGCTGCGCGTGTACTGCACACACCCAACCTCCTAGACATGTTTAAAGGTTTTTGGCTTTTCTATTTTTGATATTTTATTTATTTTTAAAATCTAAGCTGGATGTAGACAGCCATCAACCTTCCCTTGAGCTTATCCTCCACCCTTACTCTCCAACACCTTAGCTCACCTTGGTTTTTGTTACCATGTTAGTGGTGTCGCAACATATATATACCTTTAATGTAGATACTGGCTAGAAATGTTTTGTTTGAGGGCTTTATGAAGAGAGCAGTAATAAGGAACAATTGACTACAAGAAAAGAATCATATCTTTATAGGTTTTAATGTTTGTTACTTTGTGAGGTCGAATTCCATAACTCACCTCGCTCTCAAATTAAATGCACTAAAAAACCTCCATTCTTGTAGCATAAGTTATAAATATCAACCAAGTGTGAATTTTTTGTGGGTCGTACACAAAAAAAATAAATAAATAAATAAAAAGAAGAAGAACAAAAGTAAAAAAGAAATTATGTTAGTGTGAGTATCGCACATCAGTTGCGCGTGTACTGCACACACGCCACTTTAAATTTAAATTAAAAGAATCATAAATTTGTAAGCTCAAATTTCAACACCCACCTCCCAAATCCACGAATAATCTCCTCCCTAGCTGCAAAAGTTTTAATTATCTACCCTCGACTCATTTGCCTCGTCGTATATTAATTACTATAGCTCATATCAAAACTCATCACACCATTGTTGATAGACAATTGCTTTTCACCTATTTCCTCTATTGTTGTGTAGGATTTAACCTAGAAAAAGTATAGAATTGAGAGGCTGAATAAAGTAAAAATTCACCTCCTTAATATACCTATAGCCTTCTCCATTAATACATAGCTTTTAAATCTTCGACCTTACTCTATCCCCTATATCTTATATTATTACAACTCACATCCATAGTTAATTGGTAAGTTGTTCTTCACCTCATTCCTCCGTCATCGTCAGCTAGTATAATACATGGTATCTTGCTTTTTATACGAGTTTAACAAATTATATTGCGAGTCTAAATGATTCTTTTTGCTTGTGTATGTTATACGTTTATGATCAATTAGAGTATTCAGAATTTTTTCTTTTAAAAAAAAAGAGTATTTAATTAAATTTAGTTTCACGACTTTTAAATTCTTGCCACATTTTATTCTTCTAATCAAAATTTCTATCGCCAACGATTATTTTACTTAACGGCAAAATTTGTCATTTTACTGTTTATTTATTAAAAAAAAAACCTTACCTTCTGCAGCCATCTTCCCCGAAATGCCGCTGCAAATTTTCCCACGGCCGCCGCCTCACGGTCCGATTTAACTTAAGCACCACCTCTTTCTCTCTCTCTTTCTCTCCCGCATCCAGAAGAAGAATCATAACCTTTTCTCACTCTACTTCCTCTCTACAGTTCCACAACTAACCACCAACACGCTCTGCCCTCCGCTCGCCGCCTCTTTTTCGTCGACCGGAGACGCCGTCCTGCTTGGTTACGTCAGCTTCTCACGATTCCGTACGGACGACGGAGACACTCCTATCTCCATATTTGCGGTGAGGATGCCATATAGATGTACAGACACGTATGGTGAGCGAAGTATTTAGACATACATATGGAAATTATGGAGTAATTTAGCAAATTTGTGTGGTTGTGTGGCTCTAATTGCTATTTTCTCGGCATGAAATTTGGATCTTTTTTGACATGTAAGTGTTCGATACTTCTTATTGATTCACTTATAGGGGGTTTTGTGACTTAGACTCTGTCCTTCTACTGCTCTTCTGCAAATTAGCAGATTGATTCAACGTTAGGTTCTAAGCTTTTACCCCAATTCTCAAATTAATTTTAGCTTGGAAGCGGTACCGGGGCGTTGAGGCGGCGGCCGTGGGGAAATTCGCAGCAGCGTTTTGGTGGAAGATGGCCGCGGAATGTTGGTTTTTTTTAATAAATAAAAAATAAAATTACAATTTTGCCCTTAAGTTAAATCACTCGCCGAAAAAATAGTTGTCTGTGACCGAAATTTTAATCCGATTGATCAAATATCACAGGGATTTAAAGTCGTGGTCTAAATCTAAAATTTTAATAGTCAGTAAGCAAATTTTAATAGGATTAGGGAGAAGAATGTCTTTCTATTGTTTCAAAACTAAAAGGGCCGAGTGAAACTACAAACGAAACTCTTGGCTAAAAGTGCAGCTGTAGTGGCCGTCCCTCTGGGATTTGAAGCACACTGGTCAGGAGGGCAAGTTGCAAACAATCCCAAGCAAGAAACCCTCCATGTCTTCCCAATGCATAGTAATAGCGCTCACAAATCTAGGTTGGAAGTAGACAGCCATCAACCTTCCCTTGAGCTTATCCTCCACCCTTACTCTTCAACGCCTGACCTCACCCAGATTTTTGTTACCATTTAAGTGGGGTCTCAACATATATATACCTTTAATATAGATACGGGCTAGAAATATTTGGTGAAGTTGAATTGCATAACTCACTTCTCAAATTAAATGCACCAAAAAACCTCCATTCTAGTAGCATAAGTTATAAATATCAATCAAGTGTGAGATTTTTTGTGGGTCATACTGGAAAAAACAAAAGAACAAAAGTAAAAAAGATATTATGTTGTGTGAGTATCGCACACCAGTTGCGCGTGTACTGCACGCGCCCAACTTGATAAGCATGCTTAAAGTGTTTTTGCTTTACTTTTTTGGTATTTTATTTATTTTAAAAATTTTGACAGTTTACTTTAAATTAAATTAAAAGAATCAAAGATTTGTAAGCTTGAATTACAACACTCACCTCTCAAATCCACAAATAACCTCCTCCATAGAGACATATACAACAACCTTGGGGTGAGGAACCCTTCTCAAGAAGAGATAAGGAGGATAACACAAATGCTAAGCTAGTATGATAGGATTGAGGAGAAGAATGTCTTCTATTATTTCAAAAACAAAAGGGCCGAGAGAAGCTACAGACGAAGTGCTTGGCTAAAAGTTCAGTTGCAGTGGCCATCCCTAACGATTTGAAGCACGTAAGAGTAGGAGGGTCAAGAGGGCATGTTGCAAACAATCCAAAGCTAGAAACCTTTTATATCTTCCCCATGCATAGCGACAGGGCTGAAAAATCTAAGCAAGATCGGATGTAGACAGCACTCAACCTTCCCTTGAGTTTACCCTCCACCCTTATTCTCGAACAGTATTTGAGGGCTTTAAGAAGTGAGAAGTAAAAAGGAACAATTGAGTTCAAGAAAAGAATCATATCTCTATAGGTTTAATGTTTGTGAGGTCAAATTCTAAAACTCACCTCTCAAATATATCAAAAAACCTCCATTCTAGTAGCATAAGTCATAAATATCACCCCAAGTGTGAGAATTTTTGTGGGCCATACACGAAAAATAGGAAAGAATAAATAGAGTGTGTTTCGCACACCAGCTGCGCGTGTACTGCACGCACGCGCCCAGCCCTCTAGCTTGGCATGTTTAAAGGATTTTGGCATTTCTTTTTGGCATTTTATTTATATTTAAAATTTTGACAGTTCACTTTAAATTTAAATTAAAAGAATCTTAGATTTGTAAGCTCGAATTACAACACTCACCTCCCAAATCCACGAATAACCTCAGCTCCTCCCTATACTAGTAGCATAAGTTTTAAATATCTATTCTCGACTCATCCGCCTCGTCCTATATTAATTACTATAGCTCATATCAATAATCATCACACCATTGTTGATAGACAATTGCTTTTCACATCTTTCCTCTATTGTTGTTTAGGATTTAACCTATAAAAATCATAGATTTGAGAGGCTGAATAAAGTAAACATTCACCTCCCTAATCTTCATATAGTCTTATCGATTAATACATAGCTTTTAAATCTTCAATCTCACTCTATCCCGTTTCTCATATATTATTACAACTCACATCGATAGTTGCTCAGTTGCTCTTCACCTCATTCCTCATCATCGCCAGCTTGTGTAATACAAGGTATCTTGCTTTTCATACAAATTTAACAAATTATACTTTCCAGTTTGAATGATTTTTTTGCTTGTGTTATATGTTTATGATTCAATTGGAGTATTCAAGTTGAGACTTTTTTTTTTCCCTTTTGCCTATCTTCCATTCATTTTGGATAATTATTTATTTTGCGTATGGACTCTAAAATTTGAAATATGTCCTACATATGGATTAGAGGAACTACTAATTTTCTTTTAGAATTTGTGTATGGATGATTTTTATTTTAAAAAAAATTCAAGGCTTCACAAAAGCTGCATTTAGTAGATTCTCTAAGAACATATCCAATAGTCATTTAGTGTTTCTTTTTTAAAAAAAAAAAATCATTTTTTCCCTTCCTTTTTCTCTCTTTATTGGAGAAAAATCGGACATTTATTTTTGACTGGCAGGGTTGCTCAAAGTAGATAGGTTCAGTTTTGACATTACTTCTTTAGTAAGTTAATAATTTTTATTTGATTTTGTCATTTTCACTTCAATTCTAAGAATTTCAATATTCTTCACTTGTTTACTTACAATTTATCCCTTTTTGGAACTTTCAGCTCACCTCATGTGAATTATAAGCCAGTTACACTCATCTGTTTCTGCCATTGTTTATAGCCATTTGTCCTAGAATAATGGTCGTTCATGGAGAGTTAATATATATATATGGTCATGTTCAGGTGTGGCCGTGCTCTCCCGTGTGGCCGTGCGGTTCACACCACTCAATGTTACGAAATACACCACTGAATGTTAAGAAACACACCACACAAATATGCATTGTGGTGTGTTTCTTAACAATTATGGTGTGTTTCATTGTGGTGTGTTTCTTAACATTGAGTGGTGTATTTTGTAACATTGAATGGTGTGTGACCGCACGGCCGTACGGGAGAGAACGGCCGCATTTGAACCAATATATATATATATATATATATAGAGAGAAAGAGTAAATGTTTAGATATGGATTGGAGGAAGTACTAATTTTCTTTTACAATTTGTATAGGGATGATTTTTATTTTTATACGAAGATGAAATATGTCCTTTTATATATAGATTTTTATTTTTAAAAATTTCATGGCTTCACAAATGTTCGACTTCATGTCTAAGAGCATATTTAATAGTCATTTTAGTGTTTCTTTTTTTTTTTTTTTTTTTTTTTTTTTTTTTTTTTTTTAAATTGCGTTGTTCTTTAATCTTTTTCCCATCCTTTTTCTTTCCTTGTTGGAGAAAATCTGACATTTGTTTTCCAAAATAGGTAGCTTATGTTTTGACATTTTTTTTGGTTTTTCTTTTTTGCCATTTTGACTTCAATTCTACTAATTTCAATTTCCACCCCTTGTTTACTTACAATTTATCCCTTTTAGGAGCTTTTATGAATTTTAAGCTAGCCTGTTAGACTATTTTGTTTCTATCATTGTTTTTGGCCATTTGTCATAAAATAATGGTCCGTCTTTCATAGAGAGCTACCAAGATTAATACCCATGGATGGTTCCAATATGATGCAATGTGGCCGGGGCAGTTGCCCCTTTCCCCATGCACCTTACCTCTTATATATAGGCAACAGACCCTCGAGTATATATATATATATAAATTATGTAAAGATGAAGTAACTTAGATGGTTGTAGTAGAGGTCAAGAGGTTGAATCACTCTACTTGATTAATATTTTCTTCCATAATATCTCTTTTGTTTAATCTTTCACCTCTATTAGATGAAATTTCTAGCTCTTTCTTTTTCTCTCTTTGTGCTTGTAACATAACATAGAAGCCGAGTATACATATTTTAGTACGAGGTGGAACTCGACACCGGAGCAATTACAGATTGATCTTAAGAGACATATACTACAACCATGGGGTGAGGAACCCATCTCAATAAGAGATAAGAAGGATAACACAGAGGCCAAGCTAGTATGGTAGGATTAAGGAGAAGAATGTCTTCTATTGTTTCAAAACTAAAAGGGCCTAGTGAAGCTACAGACTAAGCGCTTGGCTAAAAGTGCAACAGCATTGGCCGTCCCTCGAGATTTGAAGGACGTTGGTCAAGAGAGCATGTTGCAAACAATCCAAAGCAATAAACCTTCTATCTCTTCCCAATGCATAGTAACAGTGCTCGAAAATCTAAGCTGGATGTAGACAGCCATCAACCTTAGCTTGAGCTTATCCTCCACCCTTACTCTCCAACGCCTTACCTCACCCAGGTTTTTGTTACCATGTAAGTGGGGTCGCAACATATATATACCATTAATATAGATACGGGCTAGAAATGTTTTGTGTGAGGGTTTTAAAAAGAGAGAAGTAATAAGGAACAATTGAGTACAAGAAAAGAATCATATCTCTATAGCTTTAATGTTTGTGAGGTCGAATTGCATAACTCACCTCTCAAATTAAATGCACCAAAAAATCTCCATTGTAGTAGCATAAATTATAAATATCAACCAAGTGTGAGATATTTGGTGGGCCATACACGAAAAAAGAAGAAGAAGAAAAGAACGAAAGTAAAGAAGACATTATGTTGTGCGAGTATCGCACACCAGTTGTGGGTATATTGCATGTACCAAGCTTGATAAGCATGTTTAAAGGTTTTTGGATTTTCATTTTTGGTATTTTATTTATTTTAAAACTTTGATAGTTTACTTTGAATTTATAGTAAAAGAATCATAGATTTGTAAGCTTGAATTACAATACCCACCCCCAAATTAAATCCACCAATAACGTCCTCCCTAGAGACATATACTACAACCATGGGGTAATGAGGAACCCTTCTCAAGAAGAGATAAAGGAGGATAACACAGAGACTAAGCTAGTATGGTACGATTGAGGAGAAGAATGTCTTCTATTGTTTTAAAACCAAAAGGGTTGAGAGAAGCTACAGACGAAGTGCTGGGCTAAAAGTGCACCTGCAGTGGCCGTCCCTCAGGATTTGAAGCACGTTACGGTAGGAGGGTAAGGGGGGCATATTGCAAAAAGTCTAAAGCTAGAAACCCTCCATCCCTTCCCAATGCATAGCGACGGGGCTGACAAATCTAAGCAGGATCGGATGTAGACAGCGCTCAACCTTCCCGGCCTTGAGCTTACCTTCCACCCTTATTCTCCTAACAGTATTTGAGAGGTTTAAGAAGTGAGAAGTAAAAAGGAACAATTGAGTAGAAGAAAAGAATCATATCTCTATAGGTTTAATGTTTGTGAGGTCCAATTCCAAAACTCATCTCTCAAATGCACCAAAAAACCTTCATTCTGTACCATAAGTCATAAATATCAACCAAGTGAGAGTTTTTGTGGGCCATACACGAAAAAAGAAAAGAACAAAAAAAATTATGTTAGAGTGTTTTTCGCACACCAGCTGCGCGTGTACTGCACGCACGCGCCCGGCCTGCTAGCTAGGCATGTTTAAAGGTTTTTGACATTTCTTTTTTTGGTATTTTATTTATTTTTAAAAATTCGACAGTTCATTTTAAATTTAAATTAAAAGTATCATAGATTTGTAAGCTCAAATTTACAACAACCACCTCCCAAATCCACGAATAACTAACCCCAGGTCCTCCCCAGTGGCATAAGTTTTAAATATCTATCCTCGACTCATCCGCCTCGTCCTATATTAAATACTATAGCTCATATCAAAACACACATCACACTATTGTTGATGGAATATTTTAATTACTAGTTAAAATGTAATTTTTTTTATAGATTACGGCTCCCCGTGAAACGTGGAATATTTTATAGTTAAAATGTAATTTTTTTTTTATAGATTCATATATAAAAAAGTATTATATTTTAATTAAAAGTATTTTAGGTCTCATTGTGAGAAGGTCTTATATAAGACTTATTCATGTCTTCATGGTTTCATTGCTGGAAAAGAGACAAGGAGCAATGAATTTTGCATTCTTGCAACTTGCAGGGGGTTATATATGTAGAAGGATTTCTATTGAAGTTCGAATTGTTGTGGTGTGCGTTAGATTATATGCTTATTTTACGCCTAGAACTTTAAGAATTTAATGAATGGTGGGGATCATAAGAAGAAGATCAAGAAATTGATGATTCATCACTCTGATACATTAATTAAAGAACCCAAAGGTGTTGGACAGTTAAAATAATCAATCAATTCAAAATAATTTTATAAGCTTTGTTTTGTTAGTATAAGCTTTGTTTTGTTAGTAGTTATAGAGTTGAAATTCTATCGAGAGCTAAAAAGGGAGTGACTCCAAACTAGAACTTGAGTGATGGCAAACGTTCATCTTGGAGCATTTAAGCACTAGCAAAACTAATCTGATTCCAAAGGAGTACGATCTGGAATACTTGAATTTTATTTTTTCATTTTTAGTTTTGGGCCATTTATAGTTGGAAAATTAGATTCTTTTTTTTTTTTCTAAACAATCTACTAATTGTTGTGATTATGATGAGGATTCAATAATCTGATAATCGTATTCACTAGAGTATACAAGAGATAGATAATAAATAACACTAAGTAGAGTCCTAGTAGAGCATAACTAATAGACTCCTAACAGTCCCCGTAAGCTCAAGGAGTAGGAGAGCTAACATTGAGCTTGCCACGACGAAACGCAAACCGCATACTGGAGAGAGGCTTGGTGAAAATATCGGAAAGTCGATCCTTACTCGAAATGAAGTGAACCTGCAACTCCTTCTTGGACACCTTATCTCGAACAAAATGGTAGTCAATTTCCACGTGCTTCGTACGAGCATGAAACACCGGATTCGCACACAAATAAGTAGCCCCCAAGTTGTCACACCACAACTTTGGAGCAGTAGGTGAAGATAAACCAAGCTCCCGAAGCAAAGACACGAGCCAAGTAACCTCCGCAGAAACATCAGCAAGAGCTTTATACTCAGACTCAGTAGAAGAACGAGCCACCGTGCGCTGCTTCCGGCAAGACCAAGAGATTAAATTAGCACCTAGAAACACTGCAAAACCACTGGTGGACTTCCGGTCCTCCAAACTACCAACCCAATCCGAATTCGAAAAAGCATGCAAGTCAACCGATGACGACCGAGAAATAGAGAGACCATAATGCAAAATGCCCTTAATATACCGCAAAACACACTTCAACATCCCCCAGTGAGCCGTAGTAGGAGCATGCATAAACTGACAAAGCTTGTTGACAGCAAAGGAAAGATCGGGCCGAGTCACTGTAAGGTATTAAAGAGCACCAGCAAGACTTCGGTGCTGAGTCGGATCGCCATAGGGAACATTCACAGCATCAGAATCACGAACAAGGGAAACTGGAGTAGCAACAGGCTTGTAGTCAACCATGCCAGCACGCTTAAGAATATCAGACACATAACGCTGTTGAGAGAGATGCATACCACCAGGCACTGAAACCGTCTCAATACCCAGAAAGAAGGATGGAGCCCCCATGTCTCGAACCTTAAACTCCAAGGCCATCTTCGAAACAAGACCAGAAACACGAGCCGAGTCAGATCCCATAACCAAGATGTCGTCGACATAGACCAACAGATACAGCTGCACAGACGCAGAAGGGTAAATAAACAACGACACGTCAGTCTTGGAAGGAAGAAACCCAACAGAGACCAGAAAATTATGCAGCCGAGTAAACCAGGCACGGGGTGCCTGTTTGAGACCATACAAGGATCGTTGAAGCAGACAAACATGATCAGGGTGCGCCTTATCCTCATAACCCAGCGGCTGACGCATGTAGACAGTCTCAGCTAATGCACCATTCAAAAAGGCATTATGGATGTCAAGCTGCCGAACCGACCAACTCCGAGAAACTGCCAAAGAAAGAAGAAGACGCACTGTAGTCGGCTTGACCACCGGACTAAAAGTCTCAAAGAAATCCTGGCCAGCAACTTGGTTGAATTCTTTCGCCACAAGACGAGCCTTATAACTCTCGATGGACCCATCAGCCCTCCTCTTGGCGCGGAACACCCACTGGCAGCCCACAACATTCATACTAGGAGCAAACGGAACTAAACGCCATGTGTGATTATGTAGCAGTGCATTGAACTCAACATCCATGGCCTCACGCCATTCAGGAAACTTGACCGCCTGAGAAAAACATGTCGGTTCAGATATACCAACCGCAGTGGTCAATGCAACGTGCTGAGTCGGACCCATACTGCGCAACGCCATAGTGTGGGAACGAGGAGGAGGCCGCGAAGTCCCCCTGGTTCGAGCACGACCACGCCGAGGCTGACCCGCAACACCAGTAGGCTGACTATCATCCATAAACACATCAGTAGACACAGGAGCAGCAGACCAAGGGCAAGGCTCATTATGCACAGGAACCGCAACAGGAGCCACACCCCAGGGAACCACAGCCGGTACAGGAGCCTGCAGAGAACCAGAAGCAGCAAAAGGAAATACAGTCTCATCGAAGTGCACACGGCGACAGATAAAGACCTTGTTAGTGTTGAGATCTAGACAACAATAGCCACGAAAGGAATCAGGATACCCAAGAAAAACACACGGAGTGGAACGAAACTGTAGTTTATTACGATTGTAAGGCCGTAATAAAGGAAAGCAAAGACACCCAAAGACACGCAAGAACGAATAGGACGGGGGAGACCGATGTAAACGAAAATGAGGAGAGTCATTATTCAACACACGTGTGGGCATACGATTAATTAAGTAAACGGCCGTCTCAAAAGCAGAATCCCAGAAACGGGACGGAACCGATGCCTGAGCCATCAGGGCTAACCCAGTCTCGACAATGTGTCGATGTCGGCGCTCCACACGACCATTCTGCTCGTGAGTATACGCACAAGACTGCCTGTGGCGAATACCAAGAGCAGACAAAGTCGAGTGGAGCTTTTTGTACTCTCCCCCTAAATCAGATTGAAGAGATACAATTTTACGAGAAAATAAACGCTCAACTAGTGACCGAAACTTGTCAAAGATAGAATATAAGTTTGTTTTCGCACGCATAGGATATAGCCAAATAAAACGTGTGTAATCATCCACAAAGAGAACAAAATAGCGAAAACCAGTAAATGAAATTAAAGGTGCAGGTCCCCAAATATCAGTATAAATTAATTCCAATACATGAGAACTAGATTGACTAACACGAGGTAAAGGAAAGCGAGACGACTTTCCTAATTGACAAGCTGAACAAATATTCGAAAAACTACTAGAACTAATAGGACTAACAGAACATGAAGACAAAATTTGATGCAACACACGTAAATGAGGATGACCAAGCCGTTGGTGCCAAATACTGGGAGACGCACGAGCAGCCAAAAAAGCAGAAGGACCACGACCCGTGACCGGCCAAGCATAAAGACCACCTTAGGTACCCCCTCTAAAAATCGTTTCCTTGGTGGACTGATCCTTCACAAGAAAATACGTGGGGTGAAACTCAAAGAACACACCATTCTCATGAGCAAAACATTGAACAGATAATAAAGAAGATGATAACCCAGGAAGATGTAACACATTGGATAAATTAAGAGACCTAGAATTCGTGGCTAACGAGGCAGAACCAACAAAAACAATAGGCATACCTGAGCCATTTCCAACGCGCAGAACATCCGGACCATCATAACTGGTGGGGGAAGAAATCACAAAGGCATCCGGAGTAGCGTGATGAGTTGCTCCAGTGTCGGGGAACCACTGCTGAGAGGAAACTGATTGAGTGTCTAAAGTGGGGTACACAACATTAGCCTGTGGACCCGGAGTAGAGGAATATCTCCTGTAGCAATTAATAGCAGTATGGCCAGCAGTGTCACAGATCTGACACCGAACACCAGAACGTGACCGACCACGGCCACCGCCTCTGCTCCATCGACCGCGGTCGCCACCAGCACCACCAATTGCCACGTGACGGCTGGAATTGTTGCTGCTGCCCATGGCGAAACTGTTGCTGCGACTGGGAGTTACTGCCGCGACCTCCGCGACGCACTGCCATAGCCACTGGCTGCTGCCCAGCAACGTCTTCAGCACAAATAAAGTCCTGCGAGACGAGGAAATCCGAGAGCTCCGTGAGGGAGAGCGGAGGACCCCTCGTCAGCGGCGCCACCAAGGGGTGATACTCAGACTGCAAACCTCGAAAAACATAAAGGTTCTGATCATTTGGAGAAACAGAGTGTCCGGCCAATGCAAGATCCTCAATCAGAACACGTGCGAGACCGAGGTAATCTGAAACCGAGGAATCCCCCTGCCGCTGTGCCTGAAGCTGACCAAGTAAGCGAAGCGTCCTCACCCTGGTTGCGGATCCAAGAGTTTGTTCGATTGCTGTCCAAAGCTGCTGTGAAGTCGAACGACCAATTGCCAAGTGAAGGGTCTCTTCCGAGAGTGACGATATGAGTAGGGAGAGAACAACTTGATCCTGACGAAGCCACACAGCACAAGCAGCGGCAGTCGTTGAAGCAGCGAGCGTAGCAGCCGCTGAAGGAGCCGCAGCAGTTCCGGCAATCTCCACCGTCGAGGTCTCCATCGGCGAACTTGCTGGGCATGGGTACGACCCATCCACAAAGCCAAGAAGATCTTGGCCTAACAAGAAGGGAATCAACTGTGTTCTCCAAAATAGGTAGTTGGCAGTGGTAAGTTTAATTGAAACGTAGTGGTGTGCAGAGGAGAGTGAGGGACTCGGCAACACCGGAGGAGAATGGAGGTCGGAGACAGTTCGCTCAGATGAGGCTGGAACAGAACCGTCATTGGAAACTTGACCTGTCATTAGAGATTACCTGAAACTACTGATACCAGATGAGGATTCAATAATCTGATAATCGTATTCACAAGACTATACAAGAGATAGATAATAAATAACACTAAGTAGAGTCCTAGTAGAACATAACTAATAGACTCCTAACAATTATAACCTTTAGCTCGTAGCCAGCCCCAGAGAAATGGAACATATTATTTAAGTATTGGGTCACACTTGTGTGAGACCGTCTCACGGATCTCAATCCGTGAGACGGGTCGGGTCACACAATTTGGGTTATATTTAATTTATGGATCAATTCTGTTTGGGCGAATTTATTTAACAATCAGATATGGGCTTTTTTAAGCCCAATTTTATTAATGCATTTTATCAGGTTTTTGTTCCAATTTTCACGTTCCTGTGTTCTTACCGTAAAACTTGTCTGAGCAAGAGAGAAGGTTCCCCTCAACTTTTTCATCTAATTTTCAAAATTTCTCTTAACAAAGGTGCATTTTCTTCACAATCTTAGGTGAGTTTTTGTTTTTGATCATTTTAATGTGTAAAATTTGATAGGGTTTTGCTATTACACTCCAATTCTTCCGTTTCTCGCACTCCATTCTTCTATTGAGATAGCATTCATGCTCATTAGAACTAAACTGAAATAATAACTCAGTATAAAATTGTTCAGGTATAGTTTTATTCAATTTTAAATATGAATAAATAAAAATAAAATTAATTATGATCCATATTATCCAATCGCACATAGTTGATTGCAAAAATTAAGAATTGTTTGAAGAATTCAATTTTTTATTTGCATTAGAGTTTTGTGTTTGCAGCGACGGCTGCAAATTTCAATTTCTCCTTCCAGCTCTCCCAGCAATTAAATTCTTCTATTTAATTTCTCTCATGATGTTCGCCATTATAACAAGGAATTTTGTGTTTGCATGCAGTAAGTCGGATTTTTTTAGCCGGACATATTTCGCCGCCGGCAACTCTACATAAAAATCTCTGTTTCTTCGATTTAATTTCTTGCAGTTCGCCATAGGTAACTTCCTATCACTATTTGCTTCTTCCTTTTAAGTGTTGAGTATTCATTTTTGCTACGAAGTAGTATATTTGTGATTAATCATTTATGATATGAAGTAGTATATTTGGGCTATTAAGTATTAAATTTAATGCTTTAAGTGTTGGTTATTCATTTGTGTAATTAAGAAGTATATTTGTTCTATAAAGTATTGTGTTTGATGGTTAAAGTCATGATCATTCATTTGTGATATAAAGTAGTATAGTTGCACCATAAAGTATTAGATTTAATGCTCTAAGTGTTGAGTATTTATTTGTGCTATGAAGTAGTACATTTGTGTTATTAAGTATTGTGTTTGATGGTTAAAGTATTAGATGTAATGGTTAAAGTGTTGAGTATTCATTTGTGCTATGAAGTACTAGTTTTAGGCTATAAAGTATCAAGTTTAATGGTTAATGTATTGACTATTCATTTGTGTTTAAAAGTATTAGTTTTAGGCATTTGTGACATGAAGTAGTATATTTGCATTATAAAGTATTAGGTTAAATGGTTAAAGTGTTGAGTATTCATTTGTATTATAAAGTACTAGTTTTGGGCTATAAAGTATTAAATTTAATGGTTATGGTTAAGGTGTTGAGTATTCATTTGTGCTATTAGGTAGTATGTTGTGCTAATAAGTTTTGTGTTTTGATGGTTAAAGTCATGATCATTCATTTGTGATATAAAGTAGTATATTTGCACCATAAAGTATTAGATTTAATGCTTTAAGTGTTGGGTATTTATTTGTGCTATGAAGTAGTACATTTGTGTTATTAAGTATTGTGTTTGATGGTTAAAGTATTAGATGTAATGGTTAAAGTGTTGAGTATTCATTTGTGCTATGAAGTACTAGTTTTAGGCTATAAAGTATTAGGTTTAATGGTTAATGTATTGACTATTCATTTGTATTTAAAAGTATTAGTTTTAGGCTATAAAGTATTAAACTTAATGATTAAAATGTTGAGTATTCATTTGTGATATGAAGTAATATATTTGCACTATAAAGTATTAAATTTAATGGTTAAAGTGTTGAGTATTCATTTCTGTTATGAAGTAGAATATTGGCTGCTGCTGCTAGGTAATGGAATGGAATAAATTGAGAATGGAAGTATTGTTGCATTAATGTTATTGCTGCAATGTTGATTTAACCTTAATATGAAATTCTGAAATGCTATGAGCAGCTGCTCATATTGAATGACAGTGGAGATATGCTAACAGTAGGTGAGTTTCATCTAAATACTATGTTTGTGCTAGTTTTAATAATGATATAAGATAGTGGATCTCTTTGTGGCAGAAATTGTGAATCTATAATGGTCGCTTTAAATAATTTCTGGATTTTGTAGGTCATTTTATTGGATAGATTGAATGGTTTATATGGTTTCAATGTGCTTGAAGTTGAGTGTATGTTTTGCTGCTGTTTGAGAGGCAATATAGTGTGCTGCTACTGGAAAATAAAGGGCAATAATTTGCTGATAGAAGTGTGTGCGGTCTGGTTTGAAAATTCAACATTGAATTGGTTGAGATTGGACTGTTTTAATTGTGAGTATTGTGGCAGTATAATATGCTCGAATTGAATAAATTGGATAGTGAAGGTGTTTGAGAATGGTTGAGTTTGGTTGGGTTGAGTAAGGAAATTATGAGAATAAAAATGGAGTGGTAGTGGTTGTTGCCTTGGGGTTGCAATTTAATTGAATTTGCATAAAATTGCAAGCAATCTAATTGAATTTGTATTTAGGATTATGAAAAGCAGGTGTTGCTGGATGATTGGCAGCAAGATCTGAATATGGAGAAGCTTTGTTTGAGAGGAGGATGGATTGAAATTGGATATTGAATGACAGAGGTGATGGTATGTGTTGTTGCTGTTATGATGAGCTAAATGTGTTGAATTAAAATTATCAGAGCATTAAGGGAAAGAGAAGGAAGAAATATGCTTTATCAAGTTAATTACAGGAGTTGGAGGCTGCGGCAGAGGGAGAACTTAAGCGGAAGAGATGGAGGAGACGGAGACGGTGCGGCGCGATGCAGAGGATGAAAAGTAGAGAGTGAGTAGCATTGGATGCAGGGAGAAAAATATAAAAAGGCACATGATATGCACATGTTGACCCGTATATTTGTGTGACCCGACCCGTCTCACGGATGGAGATCCGTGAGACGGTCTCACACAAGTTTTTGCCTTAAGTATTTTCATCTCATCTCTTGTTCGTTCTTCCTTCTCTCTTCAATCCTTCCATACTAAATTAGCCACTGTGTTATCCTCCTTACTCTTGTTGAGATGGGTTCCTCACCGCATTGTTGTAGTATATGTCTCTCAAGATTTGTGATTATTACGATGTCGGATTAGGGATGCATGCATTAATAGAGAAGATTATAAGTAGATTAGGGATCGCGGTGAATTTTTACTTTTGGCCTATCAAATCAATAATTTTTCTAGGTTAAATCGTAATCAACAATAGCGGAAAGAGGTGAAAAGCAACTGTCTATCAACAATGGTATGATGAGTTTTGATATAAGCTATACTAATATAATAAGCGACGGATGAGTCGAGGATAAATATTTAAAATGTATATATATGCCATTAGGGAGGAGGTTATTGGTGGATTTGGAAGGTGGGAGTTGGAATTCGAGCTCACAAATTTATATGTTGTTTAGTTTTAATTTAAATTTATACTAAAATATTAAAATTTTAAAAATAAATATAATACCAAAAAAAGAAAAACAAAAAACTTTTCAACATGCTTAGCAAGCACGGAATGCACGTGACGGCACGTGCAGCTGCTGTGCGTAACTCACACTAACATTGTTTCTTCTTTTGTTTTTTTTTTTTTTTGTTACTTTCTTCTTCGTGTATAGTCCAAAAAAAAAAAAAAACTCACACTTGCACAATATTTATAACATATGCGACTTGGGATGAAATTTTTTTGTGTGTGTCTATTTGGGAGGTAGTTTTGTAATTCGACCTTAGAAATCTACG
>CM008342.1:22069915-22083690 GCA_002525835.2 Ipomoea batatas | reverse complement strand
TTTTTTTTTTGTTTTGTTTTGTTTTGTTTTTTTTTTTTGCTAACACCCTCTTGTTTAGACTCGGTCACCCTAGATCTTCTTAAAGCAATTTACTTATCCTGTGAGGTTTACGAGTTATTATATGGGAGCGGAGTTTATCCCATATATACATACACCCTTTAGATAGTGGTTATTATGAGTTTCCCTCATTACAGACATTAAAAAAAAAGAGCTAATTTTAATAACTACACACATTTTATCTTTTTATTTATTATTTTGAGTATGGTATTTTTACATTTGACTAAATATTATTTAATTTCTATATTTTCTAACCAACCAAAAAATGAAATAACATTATATTCGTATTATATTCCTTCTTTATTGTAGTCCTTTTGGTATCCTACTCGGCTACTCATAATCTTTCTATTTTTTCATATTGTAAACCAAATGTTACGTAGGATAACATTCTATTATTTCAAAATTCATTATATTTCATAAATCAAACATGCTTTGAGTGGCTAAACCAACCTTGCTAGCTTGTCAATGTAAATTTTTTTTGGATATTATTATCAATCAATCATCATATTTCGTATGGTATTATTATTACTAGTATTTTACCCGAGTGACCTGTATGAAATATTTAAGTATAAATGTTATGATTTCAGATCAAATGTTATTTTGACTATAGAAAGAACTAATTAAAATTACAAATTATTAAAAAATTCTTTGTAAATTATTAAAAAACTAATCAAAATTACAAACTATTAAAAAGTTAGGACAAATCATATATATATATATATATATATATATATATATATATATATTACTGTCGCAAAAATCCCAGCCTAGGCGCTAGGCGATCCTAGGCCGAGGCGAACTGCTCCCTAGGCGTCCGCCTAGGTGGTCGACCACCTAGCGCCTAACTCGGCCGACTGGGCTAAGTTGGCAGCTGACTAGGCCAAATTTGACCGAGTTAACGCGCCCAACTCGGCAGAGTTAATCGAGTTAACTCGAGCTAGTCGGCCTTGTTAATTTTATTATATATATATATATATATATATATATATATATATATATATATTTAAATTTATTTATTTATGTAAGTAAGAGAAATAAGATATATATATATATAATATAATATATGACATACACCACACACATGAATTATTTTTTTGTTTTTATAGATAGGTCGCCGCCTAGGTACCACGTAGACCGCTTAGGCGCTAGTCTACCGCCCGACTAGCGCCTAGCGCCTACTGCAACCATGATATGTAGTAAAATATTATATGACATTTGTTGACGCACATACTAAAAAGATATGTAGTAAAATATTAAATTATACAGTGTTATTAAATTTTATATATAAAATTGTGATATGAGCTTTATTCATTTATGTATATAATTTTTTATTTAATAATTATGTTTATTTGATTTGTAATTATTAATATAAATATTTGTAATTAAAATAAAACTGATATATAATACTCGAGAATTAATTAATGATTACATTAATTTATAAATGGCAAAAACTTGTGTGAGACCGTCTCACCATGAGACGGGTCGGGTCGGGTCGGTCCAATATGCAAATGTAACACTTATATGCACAAATGTCATACTTATATATACTCAAATGTAATACTAATTAGGAATAAAAATTTTGTTACTTATAAGGGTAAATGTAATACTTTTAAAGGAAAATACAATACTTTTACATTTCGATTTAAAAGTATTACATTTTTCCTCAAAAGTATTATATTTGCCCTTATAAGTAAGGGGCGCTTGTCAACATTACTTATTATGAAAAATGTATTACTTTTTGTCTTATAAGTAACAAAAATTGTATTCTTGATTAGTGTTATATTTGAGTATATAAGTATGACATTTGCACATAAAAGTATGACATTTGCATGGTGCTTTGACCCGACCCGACCCGTCTCACGAATAAGGATCCGTGAGACGGTCTCACACAAGTGTGACCCTTTATAAATTTGTGCGTTTTTTTTATATTCAAAGTCCATTCACACTTTTGGAGGGAAATTTTGTGGCATTAGATTTGGCCTTATTAATATTAAATATAAATATAAATATAAAGATATTTCAAATTGCATTAGGAAATACTTTTATTTTTTTTTTGTTTAATATTTTGAGAGTATGCACATATGTGTGGGGTTGTGCAAGTATATCAATGATGACACTCTAGAATTTTGGCTCCATTAAATAACAATCTTGTACTTGCCCTAATACAATTACAAATAATTTTCAATTCTTACAATTTGCTACAAGCAATGTTTGTTTATTCTTGATATAAGAATATATAAGTCATTATTGCTAGCCAAGGACCTTGTAGTCCAGTGGCATCAAACCCTTCCCTTTATACGAGAGGTGGTGGGTTCGAGCCTCAGTGCAGGCAATTGACTCTTGTGCTTCAATAGTTTGAGAAATTGACTCTTGTGCTTCAATAGTTTGAGAAAGTAATTATGAACAGATATTGCATTGTAATAGAGTCAGTAGTATTCAAAAAATAAGTCATTATTGCTAAATTTTTAATGCCATTAATCAAATACCAAGTCTCTTAATGATACGTCCAATGGTTAATTAATAGGATATGATTCCAAAATATAACATATCAAAATGTCTACTTCATACCACTAAGAATTATAAATTAAACTCCCAACAAATTTTATCTATATATTTAGAATCTTAATCATATGAGAATCACTCACAGGTGAGAACTTGTGGATAAATCTAAACCATTGATATGTAAGATCTGATGGATGCGAAATTAAGTAAAGAATGAACGTCATAAATATTACAAATTTTTAAAATGAGCGGGTTCATTTTTATAAATATTACAAAATTTTGTTTATTTTCAACCGTTAGATCTATTAAATCAATGGTTTGAATTTGTTCACAAGTTTTCACATGAGATATGGTTCTAACATGATTATACACACACACACACATATATAACCACCCAAGAGTTAAATTATTTATAATAAGAATAAGGTGCAAATTAGCCACTGAATATAATCTGAAAGTGCAATTAAACCACTGAATTTGATGAAATGGATGGTAGCTTGTTATTAGGTGAAATTGCATACATTTGAGTTGTTTAGTGGTCTAATTGCACTTTTGTTTTTGATTTAGTGTTCTAATTGCACTTTCAGATTACATTCAGTAGTCAATTTGGACCTTATTCCTTATTTGTGCTTATAATTATCATTCTTATTATTTGACATCATTATTAATCTACATCTACATCTACATACAATCTTAATAAGAGCCAATAAAGTTAAGGCTTTAGCGGGTAGAAAAAATGTTTGTGGTAATTATTACTTAAACGAATGGTTCATATTATTTTGATTTTAGTAATTTTTTATGATTTCTATTCTTTACCCTTTATTATATTATTTTCTTCCCATAAATAACCTCACGTTCCGTTAGTATAAACTTTAGTAACGGAATATTCCGTTAACTTTTAACTTACCCATTAATTTCTATAAGAAAGGTCTTGGTTTGAACCACATCCCAATCAGAGTTGGTATAATTGTTATACATATACTACGAATATGTTAGAGTATATTATTGAAAAGTAAGTATTCTATTCTTATTAAATTAAAATAAATTAGCAGCTACAAAAAAAACATTACATAAGCATTTCTTTAATTTAAAATTCAATGTTTAATTACAATGCCTTTATTTAAAAAAAAAATTCATTATCAAAAAGTTAAAAAAGAGATATAGTTTCATTAGTTATATTGTCTTTATTTCCTACAATAAAAATTATTCATTATCAAAAAAATTTAAAAAGAGATATAATTCCATTAGTTATGTCTTTATTTTCTACAATAAAAATTATTTGTTATCAAAAAAAATTAAAAAGATATATAATTTCATTAGTTACATTGTCTTTATTTTCTACAATGTAAAGATTCATTACATTCTAATTCATTAATTAATTATATTCATTACATTATTCATTGTCTTCTTTTTACATTATCTTGTAATTAAATACTCCGTATCAAATAATGTTATATAGTTATTTACCAAATATTCTATTAATAACATAATTTTTTTTAAAAAAAAATAATTTGAAGCAAATCATATTAACTAATTTGGGAGGATTTGTTGACAAAGAAGACATTCAAATAACCTAATAAATTGAACCGGGAAACTACCCTGTAATATTTATTGGACTACGTCACAGCTGTTCACTTTAAAGGTAAATCGTATTTCTTTATTAATATGATGTAAAATTTATAAATTTTTATTACCAAAATAGTATTTATTTATACTATCATTTTTAGACTAAGAATTTAGACTATCGTTTTTACAAAATTGCAAACATTTATTTTAGTGACAATTATTATAATCAACTTCTCATATATTATTTTGAATTTATATACTTTGAATTACCAATTTAAATAAACAAATTCAACATTAAATTACATATACATGAACATTTCATATATAATCTTGTATGGATATACTTTGAAGTTCTTATTTAAAAATAAAAATTAAACATTATCCTATTCGCGCAATGCGCGTAAAAAAAATTAGTATTTAAGTACAAATACAAATCAGTAATAGAACATTCGAAACTCAAAATCCCTAGAGCGTTGCATAATTTCAATTTTATAAGGCAAGTCAAATACATTTTTTTTTTCTAATTTCTAGCAACTTGGAACATTATAGACTGAGAATATTGATTTTTCTTAATGGAGTTCATAAAAATTATATTGATGTGACTAATGATTCTTAAATATTTTAATTTTTTGTTTTTGTTTTTAAATTTTAATTCGGAGCATGATTATTAAATACGTACCGTAGACAATGTGGGTGGCTCCAGGTGCCAATGTAAACATGCACATCCCTCAATAATGAAATTACGAATAATCCCACGTAATATGACGAATTGACGATATGTACTATAATACGTACCGTATATAATGTGGGTGGCTCCAGTGTCATGTAGTGACTCTATCAAATAGGAGATTATGAGATCGAGTTTCAGTAGAAAGTATAGATGAACAGATATTAGCATGTAATAGAGTCAGTAATACTAAAAAAACTAAAATATTAAAAAAAATTCGAAGCAATTTATAATTCCTACTAGAATACAAGTAATATATTCCTAACACTCCCCTTCAAACACAAGGTTGACTAGCTGAACTAAATCTTGAAGCACAAGGTTGACTAGCTACAACGGAATAACATACACTCCTCTCAAACACAAGGTTGACTAGCGGAACTAAATCTTGAAGCACAAGGTTGACTAGCTACAACATTGAGCTTGTCTCACAGAAAAATAAATCTTGAAGCTGAGAACGCCTTAGTAAATATGTCAGCCAACTAATCATTTGTGGAAATACAATGAACCTGGTAGTCAATTTCCACATGCTTCGTGCATGCATGAAAAACTAGATTAGCACACAAATAAGTGGCACCCAAGTTGTCACACCATAACTTAGGCGTAGAAACCGGAGGCAGACCAATCTCCTTCAACAACGACACCAACCAAGTCACCTTTGCAGACACATCTGCTAACGCCTTATACTCTGCCTCTAGAGAAGATTGAGCCACTGTACGCTGCTTCCAACACGTTTACAAGACCAAATTATTACACAAGTAAACTGCAAAACCACTCGTTGACTTCCGGTCATCTAGATTACTAGCCCAATCCGAATCTGAGAAGTCATGAATATAAGCACACACAGATTTTGTAATACAAAAACTGTAATGAAGCGTACCTTTGACATAACGCAGGACACGCTTCAACATAGCCCAATCAGTAGTAGTCGGAACATACATGACGAGTTACAGCAAATAATAAGTCAAGGCGAGTTACCGTAAGATACTGAAGTGCACCAGCCAAATTGCAATACTACTGAGTAGGATCAGCATAGGGAACCATAGGACCATCATCAGAGCGAGTGAGTGAAACATGCATAGACATAGGTTTACATTCAACCATGCCTGCACGCTTGAGTATATTCTTCATGTACCATTGTTGAGAAAGAAGTATTCCATCAGAAAGTGATATGGTCTCAATCTCAAGGAAGAAAGACAGAGCCCCCATGTCACGCACCTTAAACTCCAACGCCATCTTAGCCACAAGACCAGACACACGTGCCGAATCAGAACCCATGACAAGAATGTCATCAGCATAGACTAAGAAATAGAGCTGAATAGCATCACTTGAATAAACAAATAAGGAGACATTAATTTTACAAGGAGTAAAACCAACATAAAATAGAAAATTGTTCAACCATGTAAACCAGGCACGTGGAGCCCGCTTAAGACCATATAATGACCGTTGAAGCAAACACACATGACTAGGCATCGTCTTGTCCTCATAACCTAGTGGCTGACGAATGTACAGAATCTCAACAAGAGTCTCATTTAGGAACACATTATGAATATCTAGTTGCGAATCTTCCAACCCCATGATATAACCAAGGATAGAAGAAAATGAATCGTGATCGGCTTGACAACTAGACTGAATGTCTCAAAGAAGTCCTATCCTGCTACCTGATTAAAGCCCTTAGCAACAAGCGCTTTATAGCGTTCTACCGAACCATCCGTACTTTTCTTAGTCCAAAAAATCCATTTACAACCCATAACATTCATACTTGGAGTAAATGAAACCAACTGCCACATATTATTCTAAAGCAGGGCATTTAACTTTAGATCCATGGCCTCTCTCCACTCTGGGTGCTGCACGGCTTGAGAGTAACACGTAAGCTCAGGCACAGCCACCGCGGATACCAAAGCCACGTGTTGAGTCAGAGATAAGCACCAAGAATAGCATGTTTTAAGGGTTATTTACGGGCTAGAATTGTAGAGTTTATTACCCATTTCATAAGAATTTCTTGCATTAAGACTCTAATGTGACCAAAACTTCTAACGTGAGTATGGAAGATGTTTTTAAGCTATTCTACAGCCAAAAGGAGGACTTAAGGCCAAAATTGAGCAGAAAATGAAGAAACCGTGAAGCAGGAGCCTCCCACGCAGCCTCACACGCGTGTGGAGGGGCGTGGAATGATTCCAGTAGCTCCCCACGCCCTCCACCACACGTGTGGATAGATCGCGGAAAAACTTCTTTAGGGCTCGACGCGTCGAGAGCCTTGTATCAACCCTAAAAATCTGCTGCGGGAAAAATGTCTATCTTGCCCCTATTTTGTTCCCCCTATATAAGGCTCATTATTTCAGACCTTTGAGAGGGGGAGGAGGCACACAATAATTTTAGATCTTAGTTTTCTTTTCTCAATTCTTCCCCTTTGGGGAGGAAGACAAATACTCCTCCTTAGATTAGAGTAGATTAGGATATGAAGAAGATGATGTAGATTCAAAGCTTTCTTTAGGTAACATACTTCTTTTATTATAAAGTTTGATCTTTTATATTCTTGCTTTGTTTCTTTTGTTATTATTAATGCTTTATATGCTAGAGTAGTGTAGTTTGGGTGTGTGTGCCCTTGTTAACCTAGTGATTGATGCTTAGATTTTATCTTATGATCTTGAGAATTGATGTTTGTATGGATGATGTTGTTCAATCTTTGCTTCTATTTCCAGTCGGGATAGTTAGTGAACCGAGTGGAAGTGAGAGAGTGCGCGATAGCGGCCTCTCACGAGCCTAACTCACTTATATCTCCGCTCTTAGTCCGAAAGGACGAGATCCGAGAGGAGTGGTAGGCAAGGTGTTCGATAAAATGCCTCAACCGAATGAGGATTGAGAGTCTGAGTGTGACGCCACTCGGTACCAATACCGTGACTCCCTAGTTCAATCCCGAAATCCAATTCCAAGCTACCTACGATAATCAATCCTTTCGCTTAGCATCAGCATGCATTCCCTTCTTTTCCCTTTTGTATTTTCTATCTTATTTTACCTTCAAACCCTTCACAAAACCAACTATGAACAAAACATCTCCCTATGAGTTTTGCAACTCTTACCTTTCAACCTCATAAATGCCAACATAAATTCGATTCCCATTTGCCATCCTTGAGAGACACGACACTCGGGGAGTCTTGACTCTTCATTTTACCACCTTCACATCCACTCACCACATACCACAGCATCAGTCAGCCCCATACTCTGCAAAGCCATACTATGGGACCATGGTTGACGTAGCTTTGTTGGGGCTGCACACGGCCAGACCGAAGAGACTAGTATAGACATGTGTTGTTGCCTTGTGCTCACTAGAGACCGAGTCCGGTGCAGTTCCACTCGCCGCACGCTGGGTAGTTTCAATAGCCACACTGCATTAACTTTCTTTAGGCACAGAATCAATAGCAACACCCCATGAAACAACAGCAGACAAAGGAGCACCTTGCGAAGAAAAAAAAGCAGCAAACGAAAATACAGATTCATCAAACTGCACGTGGCGACTGACAAATACCTTGGTAGCGTTAATATCTAAATAACAATAGCCTCAAAAAGAATTAGGATATCCTAAAAACACAAAAGGAGCAAACCGAAACTGTAACTTGTTACGATTGTAGGGCCGTAACAAAGGAAAACAAAGACAACCAAACACCTGCAGGAAAGAATAAGAAGGAGGAAAACGATGTAAATGATAGTGTGGTGACTCATTGTCCAAAACACAAGTAGGCACCTTATTAATTAAATAGACAGCAGTTTCAAAAGCGTAGTCCCAAAAAAGAGAAGGAACATATGCCCATGCCATTAAATGTAATAAGATTTGTCAACACGTGATAAAGGAAAACACGAAGACTTCCCTAAATAACAAGCAAAACAAAGACTCGAAATATCACTTGAATTAAATGAACTAACTGAAAAAGATTGCAAAATTTGATGCAAGACACGAAAATGAGAATGACCAAGCCACTTGTGCCATATAGTAGGAGACGCACGAGTAGAAACATATGTAGTAGGATGATATCTACTATTTTGTACAATAATTCGCCCCTTATTTTAGTTGTTTTGATGCTTATTTTCTTTATCATAGTGAAATTGATAATTATTTGTGTGTTATATTGTCCCAAGGGTTGAATTATCCATAAGGAGCAACAAAGGAAGAATTTTGGAGCCTTTTGGACAAGTTTTGGAAGAAAAGAAAATTACCTAAGGAAGGAAAGGAAACAAGAATAAGAATTAGAAAAGAATTAGAAGTTGCCTCATGGGCCCAAGGCCCATCTATCTCCTATATATTCTACATATTCTCTACAATTTAAGAAGTTCCCAACCCTAGTTAGTTTTAGTCTATTTTTCTCTCATCTCTTTAGATTTTCCTAGCATAGTTTAGATTAGTTTTACATTAGAGTATTTAATTTCAAGATTGGAATCCCGAATTGAAGTTGGAATTGTTCTTCATCATTAGTAAAGTTCTCTTATTCCTTTATTTAATTTCCTTTCAGATTTCTTGCAATGTTTATGGTTATTTATTATTGCTTTGCTTTGTTTACTTTTATGATGCATGAGTAGTTAGCTTTTGGGTTTGAATTAGGGTTCTATTGCTATTCTTGATGTTAGGTTTATGATTATTGCATAAAGGGGATAGTTAATTAATCTAGGACTTTTATGTTTGAATTGGATTATAAATTCCTCTTATTGATAATTGATGCGCAGCTTTTATTGATTTGCTTTGGAGAGGATTTCACCACAACGAAAGTTGGGTGAAAGACTCAGCCTAACCAATTTCAACCCATTTTTTCCTACTATGAGAATATGGGTAATTTGGGAGCTTATAATGCTTTTGTGTTTTAAGGTTAAGATTGATGCATCACGAAAGTAGGGCAATCCTAGCCTAATTCTAGTTTATTGATTACGAAAGTTGCTGAACTGAATTCTTGAGTGCATTGCCAATAAATCCCTTGGTTAATTGTTTTTCCCCTAATTCTAAGTTTATTAGAACATCAAGATTGCAATACCCCTAATCTGACCCATTCTTTTATTACATAGTTTATCCCTTATTTAATTTGCATTATTTTATTTCCATTCCTTAATCTTAGTTTGCTTGGATTATAGTGAATTCCAATACTTTAGTGCCTAGAATTCTACAAATCATACAAGTACGTGCCATAGTCCCAATCCTCAGCGGAACGACATTTACACCATCTTTTTACTATCACCATTTTACTCATCACAATTTTGGCGCCGTTGCCGGGAATTAGTTTATTTGGTTGTATTGTGTGATTGTTTTATTTCTAGCATTATAGTTAGTGAATTATTAGGAGATCAAGTTTTTTTTTAATTTTATTTAATCACCATTAAAAAAATTTGTTGATAATCTGCCTGCAAGTCTATATCTTTTGATTTGATTGAAAGGGATGTCCCATGATGGATCAAGGAGGATATTATGATTGTCAATCTTATGAGGGCAACAAATATGTTGGATATGGAAATCCTTGCAAAACTCAAGTCCACCTCCTAACCATTACTATGATGCTCAATCCCAAAATTTCAAAAACCACCATTCCACCCCCAAAACTCATACTCTCAATACACTCCACACTACCAATATCCTTACCCACCACAAGATTACACTCCAAATCTATACCCCTCACCCATTCATTACACACCATACCCCCAAAACACTCAACCTCCATATGATCATCACACTCATTCACCAAGTGTTGGATTTATGAATTAGATGAGGAAACCTTGGCATTGGTTAGGCGTTGGGGAGTCACTATTGTACCCGATGATGACATTGAGGATGATGGATATCCCATGAGACCAACTGAGGAAGAATATGCCAATAATCAATGGGAACCTCAAGAGCCATTCTATCAAGAACCTCCACAAGCAAGCCAACCTCCACAAGAATCCCAAACCAAGAACGCCCTCGACCACATTCTCAGTTCAATCGCCCACGACTACCACTAGAACCACCACTGCCACGAGACTGGTCGCCGCTTCTATAACCTCCACGAGGTGTTGCCAGGGCTGTAGGTTGGTTCACCACCATCATTAGCGCATATGAATTCTTGCGCCACTAAAAAATCCGAGAGCTTCGTTAGAGTACGTAACTAGAGCACCCCTCGTTAGTGTAGCCACCAAGGGATGAAATTTGTGTTGTAGTCCTTGAAATACGTAGAGATTCTAATCATCAAGCGAGACAAGCCAGCCAACAAGCACTAGGTCATCCACTAACATCTGTGCCCGCCCAAGATAGTTGGAGATGGAGGCGTCTCCTTGCAGTAGCGCCTGCAGCTATCCAAGCAAGTGAAGTGCCCAAGCCTTAGTCGACGAACCCAATGTCTACTCAATCATGGTCCATAGCTGATGCGAAGTCGACCAGCTGACGGCTAAATGCATGGTCTCTTCTGATAAGAAAGAGATAAGAAGCGATAAGATGGCTTGATCTTGACGAAGCTATGCATTGCGTGGAGTAGTCGAAGACAGAACAACACTACCGTTATCCTTCGTCGACACCACCGGAGCCTCTACCTCTGGGTAGGGCTACGTGCCATCTACAAACCCTAGGAGCCCTTCACTGCGTAAAAATAGGATTAACTACATCCTCCATAATAAATAGTTGCGGGTAGTTAATTTGATGGAAACGAAGTGATGGGTGGAAGACAAGGTATTACTGGCCAATGCAGGGATAACAGCAATCTCGGAGACAGACAGTTGAGAAGAACCATGAACAGAACTATCATTAACATCTGAAGCTACCATGGAAGAAACCCAAAGAAAAGTGATACCAGATGAGGATTGGAAATATATGAAGTTACATTACACAGGAATTGTACAATATTAATATATCAATACAGAGTAAGAGTGTAACACCCCGCATTTTCCCTATTATTATTTTAAATATAAATATTTAAAATGAGGGGTTATTTCTTACTAAGTAACTATTAGAATAATTATATATATATAATTGCTTTCCTATGGGCTTGGGACAATATATTTTATGTAATCTAATATTATTATGATTAATACAAAATGTCATAGCCCAATATATCTATGTATTTCATATTATGAATTATTAGTGAGCCCATATAATGAATATTTTATATTCTATGTCCACAAATATATAATCTAATGTTTGGTCTTGACCCAACTCCTCTAAATAGACCATACCCAAAGTGGAAACCTAAACTTACTAATTATAACCTAAGGTATATATACTAATATACGAAGTGATAGCAGCTTCAGGTCACGCCCTTGTCCTTCTCATTCACACTCTGATCTCTCATCTCTATATTCCGTCTCTCTCGGTCGTCCGCCGGCCACAATCTCAGCAATGGTGAGCGTCGGCGTTGGTTCTCATCTCCAACAGCAACCATAATGATGGATTTCAGTGATGGAGCTCAATGACGCAGAAGCAGTGAGGAGCTCGTTAGTCACCAGCCAGCATTAAGCGAAAACCTTGGAGCTCCGGCTGTGGTTCGCGGCAGTGGGCATCGTTGAAGCAGCATGCGGACTCCGGCGAGACCAACGAGGTGCGATGGGCTCCTCTGTTGCCGATAAATCTGGACGACGGCGGAATTTTCCCTTGTTCTCCGGCAGCGAGCTTATGGCAGCACCGGGTGAAGACCGGCGGCTTCTACGTTCCCTCTCTCTCCCTCTCGTCTTCTCGGTTCCGTGGGAGTATAGCGGCGACGACGGCAGCAAGGAGATGGCGGGCGAATGTAGCGGTGGAAGTGGACGGACTCCTCCTTTCCTTTCAGTATGCGAAGCGGAGTAGCAGCGGTTGAAGGTGGCGGTGGTTCCCCTTCCGTTAGACAGTAGCGGAGCTTTTCGGCGGCACGGACCTCCCCGTTCGGCGAGCAACCTTGGTGGCCTCCTCTGCTTCCGGCGTGAGCAGCGATGATAGGAGCAAACTCTCCTCCTCCAGCGTTCTTCATGCAACGGCGATGGCGGAGCTATGCGGCTATGGTTCGGTGGTCGAGTTCGACGGTGATGGTTGGCTCTCCCCGTTCGGCAGCTTCCTCTCTCTCTCGTTTGAGTATGGTGGCCGGGAACTCACATGAAGATAGTAGTATGGTGGTTGCGAAGTGTAGTACAAGGAGGTGAAGTGGTGTGGTGGTACCGTGCGCATGTGCTGAGTTGGAGGTCGTAGGTTCGAATCCTTCCAAGGTAATTATCCTTTTTAACTCTTACGAGTAATTAAATTAGTTTAATAATTGGCTTATAGGTTAGGGTATTTATCATTATTAACCACTAAGACTATTAATTGATAATTAGATCCTTATGGTTGGTGCATTAGTTCTTTATGGTGACCATATTGTATTAGCCTTTAAGCATGGACTATAGGCGATAATTATACGAGTCGAATAGGATTATTAATGTTATTGTTATTAGTAGTAGTTAGTGACCATATTTGATTACGTTAATTCTTCAGGTTCATGATTATGGACCTAGCTTATGAGTAGAGTGGTGTTGCTTTGGATTAATACGCTTTTGGATTAAATACGCTTCAAAGGTAACCACTATGTCCATCAAAATCTATTTTTACACTCTCATTCTATATGATATTATTTGGTGTTGGAAATCCTGAAATTTCTTGATTATTAGCTTATTATTGATTGTGTTTGATGGATTCATGGACTTGTGTCTTGATCCTTTGTCTATTGATGTATATGATCATTTGTTGGTTTGGATTTCCATGTTATTTGGCCTCTGTTAGATGAAATGTTGGTGTATTGTGATATGATCTTTGTATTCTGGAACATTTCTTTGTATTCTGAGCTGAGTCTGATTCGGTGTATGGGAATTGCTCTTGCGGGGCACTCTAGTGGCATAATGTAACCCGCTGGAGTCTTCCGTAAGAGTAAGGCGGTAGTGGTTGGTGGAGGTGAGTGATCCGTTGTTTGTTCCCTCCTTT
>CM008342.1:22020054-22031645 GCA_002525835.2 Ipomoea batatas | reverse complement strand
CTAGCAATTTTCTTTTCCATCTCCACCATTTTGTCACTTAAAGCTTGAATCTTGTCATTAGATACCATCCTTGATTTGTTCAAATTGTTGCTGCAAGTCACTTCGTAGAGTCTCCAAAAGCTCACTTTTTTGTCCACTTGCACACCAACTTCCTCTACAACATGCTCCTCATGTTGCTCCAAAGGTTTCTCCAAGGGTTGCTCCAAAGGTTCCTCCATGGGTAGCTCTATAGGTGGCTCCACAAAATCACCAACATTTGATGTTTCATGCCCTGTTTCGGCCTCAACCTCAAAATGAACATGGAAATTCTCCTCTTCTTCTACAATGGCTTCCTCATCCCCACGAACTAGTCCTTTACTTGGTGTATTCAACCCCACACTTTCAAGGACTTGACTAAGGGTAGTTCTAGGCTCATCCCTCTCGGCTTGTGCTCCAACAACATCCTCTCGAACAACTACTTCAAGGCTTGTTCCCCATTGACTTGGTAGATTTAAATCAACAATATTTGCCCTCTTTGATTGGGAACTTCCTTCTCCTTGAGTTAACAATGCCACTTCTCTCGATTTTCTCTTTTTGTCTCTTTTAAGCACAAAATTGTGACACGTTATACTCTTAACCGGACCAAGCCTCACGTCTTTTCTTCTTAGGATCTCACATATAAGAAGGTCGTACCCAGCATGGCCTTTTGCAGTCACAAACGTGCTTAACCTGTCAAAAATAGCTCTACTCCAATCCACACTAATCCCATTAAACACGGCATACATAGCCCGTGCATATTTCACAGACATCTTGTCAATTCCTCCCAACAGATGATATACACACCTTTGAATCACATCAGATAACAACTCAAACTCCCATTTTAACTCCTTCTTGTACCCAGAAAAATCCGGTACCTCCTTCAACACATTCACACGTACAACTTTCCAAAAATCATTTTGATCAAAAATCACATCATCCACGGGCAAAGCATTATCAGGAAAATCATACATACTTCTAACAGGAGTATCATTCACAACAGAAGAATCACACCATTCACGTGTGAAGCATGCTCGAAAAATTGAAACGATGCAATAACGAAAGCTCCTTGAAATTTGTAGTTGCATACCTTTAAGAGATTGCTTTGTTCCATCCCCGTGAGCAAAGCTTGAGCAAAATCCTTATTTCTGGCTTTGTTGAAGAAATCCATATTGTCGAGTAGGTATCCTTGCGAAACTTTAGTCACGCTTTGATTTACGTCAACGGGTTGGTGTTGGAAAGGGGAGTTGGCTTGAGTAGAATCCTTTTTTGGAATTGATTTGTTGTGGGTAGGAATATTAGAGTAGGATTTTGAAGGTTTTGAAGCTTTTGGCTATGGTGGTGCGTGAGAGGTAGAAGATGAAGGGTTTGGGTTTTGATATTTGGGTGGAATGAGAGAGAAAGGGGGCTTATAAATGCTAGTCAATTGTAAAATGACATCAATGCCCTTCTATTAAAAATCCTCTCTTTTATTCGAATGAGGGTGTTTTGGGAATTTTTTAGAGTGACTCGGCTATAGTAGGTCAATACTGGTCAAAAGATAGGTATTTTATTGAATCGGATAGCTCAAGATTATTCACGTGAACAGTCCCATGCAAAAATAAAACTATGCAAAAACATTTATTTCATGAAAGCAATCATATGCTAAAAACAAAATAAAAGAATGTTCAGGCATGTAGGGACACATAAAAATTACCAAACAATCCAACTAAACAATTCTAGATAAAGAGAAAAAAAGCAGGTAAAAACACGATTATTTCTACTGCATGGATGAACACACGTGTAGGATGATTCACCATAGTGAAAACACAAGCAGGTGAAAATTAAAAGCACACATGCTAAGCAGTTAACACGTAAATCACACATGTAAACAAGTAGAAAATATAGCTCAGCTAAGAAAACCACATAATCACGCCACATAGAGTTAAAATTAAATACTTGGCATAAATTAAAATACTTAGCTGATTTCGATCATTCCCATTTTGTGCCTTAGAGTTGCAAAGCGAGATTCGCACAATGGTTTCGTGAGAATATCTGCAATGTGATTTTCTATAGAGATATCGAATGATTTTCTTCGTAGCATCAAGATGACTGTTTTTCGGCTTTGACTGAAATCTTGCACAAACATCCACTGAGTAAGATATATCCGGTCTACTCGCAGTGAGTTATAGCAAAGATCCAATCATTCCTCGGTAGATCGTTGGATCAACGCCCATTCCTTCGTCATCCTTGTCTAATCGTTGTGTTGTGCTCATGGAAATTTTGATTGAGCTTTTTCCTTTTAAGCCAAATTTTTTGATCAAATCCTTGGTGTACTTGGCTTAATTTATGAAAATTCCTTCCTTCATTTGTTCGACTTGTAGTCCAAGGAAGTAGTTCAATTCACCCATCATGCTCATCTCAAACCTGTTATGCATGAACTTAGAAAATTTCTCACATAAAGATTTATCAGTACTTCCAAAAATAATATTGTTCAATTGTTAGGAATAATATTGTAATAGTTTTGATGAGCCAATTTATATTTTAGAAATCCCCTATTTTATTTTTAGAGTGTAGAGATTAGACCCGGAAGACAAGTCATGACATTAGTTTGGTTCGAATTATTGTTTTATAGAGTTCATTTTGTCATGAGTCTTGTAAATCGTTTGCTTCCACTATACACATGAGTATATGTGATCTAATGGACAAGACCAAGGTTATCTTTGGTAGAAGGCACAAGTTCAAATCCTATAGAGAACATTCTAGCTTTGAAGGCCAAGGAATGGAGCTAGTAGTGTCATCAAATTTTGGTCTATGGAGGAAGCTCCATAGAACTAGTCAAAGGCGGAACGAAGATCAAGATCCACCATACGCTACACGATATTTTGGTCTATGGAGCTAGTAGTGTCACGATCCAACTCTAAAGAAGAAGTCAAATTTTGGTCTATGGAGGAAGCCATGGAGCTAGTTGTGGAGCAAGTCAAGCTCCATAGAGCTAGTCAAAGGCGAAAGGAAGATCAAGATCCACTATCTCTACACCATACGCTACACGATACAAAGAAGGATCAAATATATTATCTTGATGAATATAACCAAATGAGTTGAAATGGAGCATTGGCTAAAAACTTACTGGTCCAGCATTCAAATCCTACTTGTTACATTTTAATTCCTAAAGATGAAGCTTAGGAGCTACTTTTGGTCAATAGAGCTAGTCAAGTCAACATGGAGCAAGTCAAGGTCAACATGGAGCAACTTTGGCAAAACTTTATGCGCGTGACTTCTACATCATTCATAAACGCTTGAAGAGCTCTTTAAAGCATGTTATGGAGCAACTTGGATTGGAACTTACACTTAGCCATTTTTGCATGTTTCACATATATCAAAGGTCCAGTACGTGATGCCATGAACCAGAAGAAATCTGAAGGTGGTGATTTTCTAAAGATCATTGTTTATACTCAAGCAAGAACCACCCGAAAAATATTTTGAAAGATCAACTTGCCCAAGATCAAATCAAGAATGCAACAAAGTCAAAAATATCAAGCTCTGAAGGATACAAAGTCCACAATATCAGGCTGTCAAGACAACAAGTCAAAAATTGGAGGCTACAAGTTTCAAAGATCAATCAAGCCGAAATAGAAGACTTTTGTGAGCAATTTGCAGAGGTAATTTTTCAAAATTACCAGGGGCATTAATTGTGCAGATCAAATTGGAGATCTTATCAGATCAAATTGGCAAGTTATCAAATCAACGGTATGTCATTAAATGAGGAGGTATGGCCATCAGATCAATTGGTATGACCAATCAGATCAAGTGAACGTTCAAATTTTGAATGTTCATAACGGGCAAATAATTCTTTGAATTATAAAAAGCCCAAGAAGACTTGAAGAAAAATAGACCACGAACGGACAAAAAGAGGCATTACAGCACTACGAACCAAAACGTGAAAAACTACAAGTGGTGCTACTGAGCGGTGAATACGATCAAAATACAAAGTGATGAGATATTGAGCTATACACGAGAGAAATTCAAGTCTTAGAAAAGAAATATGTATTTCTTTCAACAGTTGTTTCTCTACTGAGAGTAGAAAGGAGTGTAGTTGTGTGCGAGACACTCGGGTGAACTAAGTGTAGCTTTGTGCGAGACACTTGGTTGGAACGTAGTTGTGTGCGAGACGTTCAGGAGCGTAGCTTTGTGCGAGGCACTCGGGAGCTTAGCTTTGTAAGAGAAGCTCGTGGTTGAGTGTAGCTTTGTGCGAGACACTTGGGAAGTGCTTGTGTAGCACTGGTGTTTCACTATTTGTATCTGGTGAACGAGATAGTGGAATTCCCTCCTTGGTGTGAAGGAGAAGAGTGGACTAGGAGGATTACACCACCTCTGAACCACTATAAATCTTTGCCAGTCTTTACTTTACTGCACTTTACATATTTGCATGATTTACTCACTAACCCATTGCGTACTATGTTGATCTTATCATCTGGGTTTGTGTGTTCCCACGTCCGCATGTGCTTGAAACTTTGCATACATATTCTTTGAGTTATTCTAAGATATTCCAACGTGTTGTATGCGAGTTATCTCTTCAGTTTTATGCAGATTTATTTTATAGCACTTTACCATACGATATTTCGCTGCACATTTCAAGTTGAATTTATTCACTTGAAATCTCTGTTGTTGAAGTGTTATTAAGTTTTTTAATTGTTTGAAAAGTCTATTCACCCCCCCCTATAGACTTTTCCCACCATATCGGGACCAACAAGTGGTATCATAGCGGTTGTCTATTTGAGTCAAGCCTCTTAGAAGTTGACCAATTCTACTACGACTTTAAATAGTAAAGTACAAGTGGTAAAATTTGTCAAAGGTCAAGATTGCACAATGAGACAAGGAATTGGTTATCAAAAAATTGCCAAAAATAATACTGTTGGGTCGAAGCCTTATTATCGAAATATTTCGCCCAGTCAGTCAAAAAGGCAAAGTTTTGTTCCTTTAAGAAAATATGCCAATGAGTTTAGTGCACAAAAACAACATTTGAAAAAGGGAAGATTTTCGAATGGTGGGCCAGGGAGATTTTATCCTTCCGAGAAATATTGGAGTAAAGAAATTAAACCATGGGTAAAATCAAGGTTTAATTCCTTTCAAGTCTCTTCCCAAGTGCCCAAAAATCGAGTCAGTTTTCAAAATCGGGCACCAAAAGTCTTTTCCAAAATCGGTTATGATTATAGAGTCAACAATGGTTACAAATCACCTTTTCTTGGTTCAGTAAGATCAAGGTGGATTTGGGTACCAAAAATCACTAACCTCCAAGGACCCAAGCAAAAATGGGTACCTAAAAATGTTTAATTTGTTTACAGGAAGTTTGGTACTTCGATCGTGGATGTTCGCATCACATGACTGGAAATAAATCTAGTCTAGTGAATTTTAAGAATATCGAAGGACCAAAAGTAGTTTTTGGAGGAAAAGATAGATACGGCCAAACCAAAGGAATCGGAACAGTTGAGCGTAACGAATTAAAAGTCGAAGACGTATCCTACGTGGAAGGACTCAAATTCAATCTCTTCAGTACAAGTCAATTTTGTGACAAAGGTTATTTAGTGGAATTTTTCAAAGACAAATGTCAAGTGAAAAATGAAACTACTGGAGATGTTGTACTGCAAGGAACAAGGAAAAGAAATATGTATGTTGTTGATTGGTCTACAACAAAGGAATCAATATGTTTAGTTGCCAACAACACAAATGCTACAAGTTGGGAATGACACAAGAAGCTGAATCATCTAAATTTCAAGACGATCAATAAGCCTGCAGCAAATGATCTACTCAAAGGACTACCCAAAATTATTTACAAAAAGGATCAAATTTGCGACGCATGTCAAAGGAGAAAGCAAATCAAATCTTCATTCAAGTCAAAGACACAAGAATCATCATCAAGACCTCTTAGTCTACTGCACATGGATTTATTTGGTCCAGTAGACCCAGTAAGTATGAGTGGTAAGAAATATACACTAGTTATTGTTGATGATTTTTCCAGGTACACATGGACTATATTTCTCAACAAGAAAAACGAAGTTGAAAAGAAGCTACTAGAATTGTTGCAACAACTTCAAATCGAGAAGGAACTCAAAATAGCAAAAATACGTACGGATAGAGGTACAGAGTTCGTAAACGGCGTGATTCAAGACTACTGCAGCATGCAAGGAATTCTACATCAATTATCAGCTGCAAGAACACCACAACAAAACGGTGTTGCAGAAAGAAGAAACCAAACACTCAAAGAAGCCGCACGAGTAATGATTACGGCAGCCGACTTACCAAAACGATTTTGGGCAGAAGTAGTTAACACTGCTTGCTATACCCAGAATAGAAGCCTTATCAACAAGTTGCACAACAAAACACCATATAAATTATGGAAAGGGAGAAAACCTAACCTTAGCTATTTTCATTCATTTAGTTGCAAATGTTTTGTTCTCAATAATGGCAAAAGCTATCTGAAAACTTTTGATGAGCATGCAGATGAAGCTATATTTCTTCGATATTCATCTACCAGCAAGGCATTCAGAGCATGGAATAAATCTACGATAGTGGTAGAAGAATCGATCCATGTTGTGTTTGACGAACAGTCAAAAGCCAAGGAAATTAATGATCCAAAAATTGGTAATAATATTCCAAATAATTTTATTATTACTAATGAAGCTTCAAAAGACAATGTTTTACAGTGATTAGAAGATCTAGAAATTAAAGACACCAATAATGAGCAAAATTGCGCAACATGCACAAGAAATTCAAGAAATGAAGAAGTGGAAGTTATAGAGCAAGTTGGGGTGGAAGCTAATGCAAGAGATGGAGTGGAACATTTAGAGGAAGTTGTAGAGGAAGTTGGAATTAGTGGTGGGACCCAAAGTGAACCCACTAACTTTCCCTCTCTCTCTCTACATGTGAGAATGACTCCATTATGCCACCCACTTCACAAAAAAATTTTCAACCAGATTTGAGATGGCTCAAAAATCAGATTTAATTATTGGAGATGTGCATGAAGGCGTGAAAGCCAGATCAGCTGCAAGAGATGCAATGTTCTCGTGTTTCTTATCCCAGATTGAACCCAAGGAGATAGATGAAGCTTTAAGTGATCCTAGTTGTATTAAAGCAATGCAAGAAAACCTGAATCAATTCCAGAGAAACGATGTATGGGAGCTTGTTCCAAGACCAGGCAATCACAACGTAATTGGTACAAAATGGGTCTTCCGGAACAAAGCAAACGAAGATGGCACCATTGTTAGGAATAAAGCAAGACTGGTTGCAAAAGGCTATTCTCAAGAAAAAGGAATAGATTTTGATGAGACTTTTGCTCCAATAGCAAGATTAGAAGCAATCCGCATTTTCCTAGCATATGCAGTGTACAAGAATTTTACCGTCTACCAAATGGACATAAAAGCGCGTTTCTTAACGGCTTACTTGAAGAGGAAGTATATGTTGAGCAACCACCCGGATTTGAGGTAAAAGGTGATGTTGACAAAGTCTATAAACTAAAGAAGGCATTGGTACAATAAAAGGTGATGTTGACAAAGTCAATAAATTCGAGCTTGGTACGATACCCTGGCAATGTTCTTAATTAGTTGTGCTTTTACCAAAGGACTTGTTGACAAAACATTATTTAGAATTCAAGAAAATAATCACATTTTATTAGTACAAATTTATGTTGATGATATTATTTTTGGAAGTACTGATAAATCTTTATGTGAGAAATTTTCTAAGCTTATGCAGAACAGGTTTGAGATGAGCATGATGGGTGAATTGAACTACTTCATTGGATTACAAGTCAAACAAATGAAGGAAGAAATTTTCATAAATCAAGCCAAGTACACCAACGATTTGATCAGAAAATTTGGCTTAGAAGGAAAAAGCTCAGTCAAAATTTCCATGAGTACAGCACAACGATTAGACAAAGATGACGAAGGAATGGACGTTGGTCCAACGATCTACCGAGGAATGATTGGATCTTTGTTATGCCTCACTCCGTGTAGACCGGATATATCTTACTCAGTGGGTGTATGCGCGAGATTTCAGTCAAAGCCGAAAAATAGTCATCTTGATGCTACCAAGAAAATCATTTGATATCTCAAAGGAACAATCAATGTTGGATTATGGTATCCAAATGAAGGTAATTTTGAACTAACCAGATATTCAGATGCAGATTTTGCAGGTTGCAAAATTGATCGAAAAAACACCTCCGGAACATGCCAGTTCTTAGGGGGAAGGTTAGTTTCATGGTTCAGTTAGAAACAAAACTCCATTGCCGCAAGCACAGCCGAAGCCGAATATATCGCAGCAGAGAGTTGTTGTTCACAAATTTTATGGATGAAGCAAGAGTTGAAGGATTATGGAATTAATTGCGAGGACGTTAGTATTTTCTGTGACAATACTAGCGCGATTGCGATTTCACAAAATCATGTATTTCATTCAAGAACGAAGCACATCGACGTACGACGTCATTTTATCCGCGACCACGTCGAAAAGGAGTTAAGGATCGATCACATCCCTACAGAAAATCAAATTGCAGATATTCTCACGAAACCATTGTGTGAATCTCGCTTTGCAACTCTAAGGCACGAAATGGGAATGATCGAAATCAGCTAAGTATTTTAATTTATGCCAAGTATTTAATTTTAACTCTATGTGGCGTGATTATGTGGTTTTCTTAGCTGAGCTATATTTTCTACTTGTTTACAAGTGTGATTTATGTGTTAACTGCTTAGCATGTGTGTTTTTAATTTTCACCTGCTTGTGTTTTTACTATGGTGAATCATCTTACACGTGTGTTGATGCATGCAGTAGAAATAATTGTGTTTCAACTGCTTTTTATCTCTTTATCTAGAATTGTTTAGTTGGATAGTTTGGTAATTTTTATGTGTCCCTACATGCCTGAACATTCTTTTATTTTGTTTTTAGCATATGATTGCTTTCATGAAATAAATGTTTTTGCATAGTTTTATTTTTGAATGGAACTGTTCACGTGAATAAACTTGAGCTATCCAAGTCAATAAAATACCCGTCATTTGACCAAAGTTAACCTCTTATAGCCGAATCACTCTCAAAGAAATCCCCAAAATACCCTTATTCGAACAAAAGAAAGGATTTTTAATAGAAGGACATTGATATCATTTTACAATTGTCTAGCATTTATAAGCGCCTTCTCTCTCTTTCCACCCAAAATCAAAACCCAAACCCTTCATCTTCTACCTCTCACGCACCACCATAGCCAAGAAGCTCAAAACCTTCAAAATCCTACACTAATATTCCTACCCACTCCAAATCAATTCCAAAAATGGATTCTACTCAAGCCAACTCCCCTTTCCAATACCAACCCGTTGAAGTAAATCAAAGCGTGACTAAAGTTTCGCAAGGATATCTACTCGACAATGTGGATTTCTTCAACAAAGCCAGAAATAAGGATTTTGCTCAAGCTTTGCTCACGGGGATGGAACAAAGAAATCTCTTAAAGGTATGCAACTACAAATTTCAAGGAGCTTTCGTTGATGCATCGTTTCAATTTTTCGAGCATGCTTCACACGTGAATGGTGTGATTTCTTCTGTTGTGAATGATACTCCTGTGGAGATAGTTGTTTCTGATATTAGAAATGTGTATGATTTTCCTGATAATGCTTTGCCAGTGGATGATGTGATTTTTGATCAAAATGATTTTTGGAAAGTTGTACGTGTGAATGTGTTGAAGGAGGTACCGGATTTTTCTGGGTACAAGAAGGAGTTAAAATGGGAGTTTGAGTTATTATCTGATGTGATTCAAAGGTGTGTATATCATCTGTTAGGAGAAATTGACAAGATGTCTGTGAAATATGCAAGGGCTATGTATGCCGTGTTTAATGGGATTAGTGTAGATTGGAGTAGAGCTATTTTTGACAGGTTAAGCACGCTTGTGACTGCAAAAGGCCATGTTGGGTACGACCTTCTTGTATGTGAGATCCTAAGAAGAAAAGGCGTGAGGCTTGGTCCGGTTAAGAGTATAACATGTGACAACTTTGTGCTTAAAAGAGTCAAAAAGAGAAAACCGAGAGAAGTGGCATTGTTAACTCAAGGAGAAGGAAGTTCCCAATCAAAGAGGGCAAATATTGTTGATTTAAATCTTCCAAGTCAAAGGGGAACAAGCCTTGAAGTAGTTGTTCGAGAGGATGTTGTTGGAACACAAGCCGAGAGGGATGAGCTTAGAACTACCCTTAGTCAAGTCCTTGAAAGTGTGGGGTTGAATACACCAAGTGAAGGACTAGTTCGTGGTGATGAGGAAGCCATTGTAGAAGAAGAGGAGAATTTTCATTTTCATTTTGAGGTTGAGGCCGAAACTGGGCATCAAATGTTGGTGATTTTGTGGAGCCACCTATAGAGCTACCCGTGTAGGAACCTTTGGAGCAACCCTTGGAGCAACCTTTGAGCAACATGAGGAGCATGTTGTAGAGGAAGTTGGTGTGCAAGTGGACAATTCGAATGGCTCTCAAAGTGAGCTTTTGGAGACTCTACGAAATGACTTGGAGCAACAATTTGAACAAATCAAGGATGGCATGGATGAGTTTAATGAAAGAATTGAAAGTTCTACAAAAGCTACTGATATATTAAAATACGGGTACGAAGCTAGAACCGGAAAATACGATCTGTTATTGCCTCAAGGATCCAAACCCGGTTTACATGTCAAGTATGGGCTCGAAGGGCTCGGCAGGTCGGCAGTGGGGTTCCCTACTGTCCTAGCTCACTTCAAGGCTTAGTCAAGAATTGGGGAAAAAATCCTCTCTCCTCATAAATGCGGTATTTATAAGAGGGAAAAGAGTGAACGTCGGGCCTCCGGCATGGCGGGAATGTGGCGCGCATGCGCCCGCCTCACTCCGTGCCCAAGCGGGAAGGAGCACGTGGCGACCTTTGGCAGGCCACGATAGGGATCGATTGAAGGTACTGTTCAGCCCGTGCCGCCCGACCTCACACCGATCCGCCCGACCAGCCGGCTTCCCGACCTTGCGGCCCCCAACCGGTCCGGAGTGTATCCGACCGGTCCTGGACTATATTTACTATCAACTAGCCCCCTCACCCCAAAGCGCGACATGCGCGAGCGCAGAGGAGCGGTTCGGGGTGAAAAACTATCGTCGATCCGACCATGCTGTCGTTTATCGCAACGGCTTTCCCGCGTGGGTGCACAGGAACACGGTGAGGACTCATACACGGGCGAAAAACGCCTTGGCTGGAAAACTCTCGAAAAGCGAACCGCCGCTCTCGGGCGACGATTACCCTTCCACGCCCCACGCCTATAAATAGCCGTTCCTCACTTCGACGCCTACTTCCGCCACCACAGCTATCCGGAGATCAGAGCTTCCCAAGAGAAAACAAAGGCCATCGCTGAACCCCGATCCCTTCGCTTAAATAGGAATTAGGATGTCAGATTCAGACAGCTAGAACGTATCTGGTCGGGATTATGACGAGGGCGACGAAGCGGGGCATAAAAGTTTTTCTCCTTCGACGGGAGGTTCCACCTTCGACCAGATCGACGAGGTGGAGCACGTTTCTACCAACACCGAAGAGAACGAGAGGCCGGCACGGACCCTGCCTTCTCCCGA
>CM008342.1:21991649-22002644 GCA_002525835.2 Ipomoea batatas | reverse complement strand
ATATATATCAAATTGAAGGAGTTAGCCTAATTAAAATTAAATTAAATTGCCCAAGGAATTAATTAACGAACGAAAGGTTTGAACGAATTTACGGGGTGTTACAATGTTGGCATTTAGGAGGTTGGGAGGAGAAGAGTTGCGTGAACGAACAATATTTAAAAGCCATTGACAAAAGAGTTCTAAAACTCACTAGATAGGTTATGAAAGGGGGAATGGAAATTGGGACTCTTGGCTAGCATGCATGGTCGACACTAATAATGGATTTGTAAATAACATGATTTGGACTCGACTAGGGAGTTCACGGCACATCACCGAGTGGCATCACACTCGGACTTCCACATCCTCAGTCGGTTGGGGCATTTCGTCGAACCCCTTGTCTACCACTCCTCCCAGACCTAATCCTTTCGGATAGAGGGCGGGGATGTGGACGAGTTGGACTCGTGAGAGGCCGCTATCGCGCACACACTCACTTTCATGAGGTTTGCTACCTAATGTGGCCACAGTTAGGCACAAAGCATATCAAACATCAACCACACAAGCATTTGAATCTAAACACATCAAGCATACAATTTTCAGGAAATTTCTTAACAAATCAACCACACAACTAGCTTTGGGGCCACATATCCCCTATTTAATCTAAACAAACATCATAAGATATAACAAGAGAAAGAAATAAAAGATTGAAAAGAAATAACAATGAAATTAAACTAGATAAAATAAAGAAGAGTTACCATCCGTAGCTAAGAATCCTATTACATCTTGCTTTCATCATCTAGCTATATCTACCATTGGAGCATCCATCTAAGCAAGAAGAATGGGGGTTTTCCCCCAAAGGGGAGAAAACAAAGAGAATTCAGATATGGAAAATTAGGGCTCTCCTTCAAAAATGCAAGGGAAGGGTTTAAATAGCCATCATAGTCAAAATCCCGAGATTGCCCTTAATGGCCGATCTACGCTGCATTCATGCTTGTATGGGGGCATGGACGCGTACTGGAAGTGGTCCACGCTCCCTTAACGCGAGAGGCACTCGTGGATGGATCCTGTGTGGTTGCTTCTTTGTTTGTTGCTTCCTTTTGGCCTTGGATCTCGTTCGATTCTATGGAAATGACTTCAAAACATGCTCTAAAGTTAAATTAGAAAATTTGATCACATCAGAGTCTTTTGCGCTTGAAATTATTACAAATGGGTGACAAAACAACACAATATTGTCCTATAATTGACCATAAACTCGACTATTATTGGCACTTATCAAAGTTTCCACACTTAAACCTTGCTTGTCCTCAAGCAAGTATACTATTTAAACTCTAATCACTTAATTACTAAGAATAGTTAAGTACTTTTATTGATTGATCAACAGGGTAATGTGCGGGTGCTAAAAGCAGAGCGTGTGAAATTCCCTACACTATCTACCAAGAATGTTAAGCTTATGCCAACCAAATGTGAGAAATATGCTAAGGGGGCAAAAATCTTATAAGATAAATTTTATAACAATAAAGATCATTTTCACACCTTCCAAGCATGTAAACAATAGGGGTTTCACCTTCCTTTTTGTAGGGGCCTAAAAGCCGATCCCACTAGTGGGAACGATGTGCACACCCTAGTCAATACCCAACCCTATGCCAATGCCCCCTTACATAAAAATAAATGAAGGTAGGTGTGACACCCCAACCTTACACAAGCTCAGATAGATAAAACTCAACACAACAGTTGCCTATCTCAACTAAAAACATAACATAGCGGAAGCGAATTTAAAACTTAAGGGGCATCATGCCACATCTAGGTAAGATAACACAACCTAGATGCACAGGCTAACCATAAGAACTGAACTGTAACTGCATAAACAATAAAATCCTCAAACCATGTTTCAAAATATCCAACGACTAGTCAAGAGTATATAGAAATCTCAAATGGCTCACAGGCCCGAAACACAAAGTCTAAACAACATAAGCTAAGTCTAAGCATCCTCATAACGGCAAGCTCTAACGCGCTCTCGCTTAGACTTACTCCATACCTGGAAAACACACAAAGAACCATTAGCAAAAGACTGCTAAGTAACCACCATTCACACCCGCAAGGAAGTATAGATATACATAAGCTTGTAAATAGGTTTACACACCCATATAGAATATAAACACCAACAAACTGTTCAATAGTTCAAAACGGATACTCAACAACAATAAACTGAACGAATCATAAACCAAGACTCATCCAAACAAAGCTAATATCCAATAACGAGAGTACACAACAACGGATCCATAACCAAGATACCGACTGAACAACAACCATAAAGGAACCAACCAATCGTAACCAAGAACAACAAGATATCAATCGAATAACCACAAGGAACTCACGAATACAGAACCAAGAAGGGACTCCCAATTCCAGCCTCCAAACCCTCATACCAACCATACCAACCAAGTCAAACCCACAGTCAGAAGTCAGAAGTCAGAATCCAGAAGTCTGGTACGCAGGGGTAATGAACCCAATCACAGGGACTGAAGTCCAATCACAGGGACCGTAGTCCAATCACAGGGACCGAAGTCCAATCACAGGGGTAATGAACCCAATCACAGGGACCGAAGTCCAAAAGTCAGAAGTCAGTAATAGCACAGTCAGTCCACCCATCAACCTCCAAAAGGTACTCAATGATCCACCACTCCATACTCATACTCAACTCAGCCCAAGAACCATCACTCAGAGTGCTCATCTCAGATATGAACACCAGCCAACTCCCAAATAATATAATCAAGGACTCAACCAACCAAATAAGAGACTCACATAATGGACTAAGAGGTATGAATAAATACTCTGAATCAAGGTAAAATATCCAATAGAATACTCCAACAAACTCCAGAACAAAGGAGGAAACAACAACGAATCACTCACCTCCACCAACCACTACCACCTTACTCTTACGGAGGACTCCGGCGGGTTACATTATGCCGCTACTGAGCCCCGCAAGAGCAATTCCCACACACCGAATCAGACTCAGCTCAGAATACAAAGAAATGTTCCAGAATACACAAATCAGATCATACTACACCAAGATTTCATCTAACAGAGGCCAAATAACATGGAAATCCAAACCAACAAATGATCATATACATCAATAGACAAAGGATCAAGACACAAGTCCATGAATCCATCAAACACAATCAATAATAGGCTAATAATCAAGGAATTTCAGGATTTCCAACACCAAATAATATCATATAAAGTGAGAGTGTAAAAATAGATTTTGATGGACATAGTGGTTACCCTTGAAGCGTATTTAGTCCAAAGCAACACCAACTTTACTCATAAGCTAGGTCCATAATCGTGAACCTGAAGAATTAATATAATCTAATACCATTACTATGTCTTCTATAACACTGACACTAACATCACAGTTTCTATTTAACCAATGGTCCAAGCCTAAAGGATAATATAACATGATCATCATTATGAACTAATCACATCCTTAAAGATTAACACCCTAAAACATAAACTAACTATTGGTAGGTAAAAATGACTTGGATAACAATTACCTTAAGGGATTCGAACCTGCGCCCTCTACCCCAACACACGAACACCATACCACTAAGCTACTACACCTCTTGTTGCAACGATGCGTAACTGCCGAACCAAAAGCCTTCATACGAGCTTCCGGCCACCATCACCAACGCTCCTTGCTGCTACTCTGCAGAGCACTCCGAGCGGGGAAGACCATGGTTGCCGGTGCTCTGCCGTAGGTCGTCGGTCGGGGAGGAGTACCGTCACCATCTCCCGCCATGTCCACCGCTGCAACCCTGTTAGCCGAGAAGAAAGATGGAAGCTACGCTTGCTGCTGCCGCTGGAGCGGAGATGTCGCGCGGAGGAGGGAGAGCCGCCAACGTGCTCCGCTGCTTCCTAGCGGAAGAGGGTGGCGGGGGTGTCAAGTCCGCCAAGGTGCTCCGCCACCTGTGAACGCCGCTGCTCTATTGGCCGGAAGAAGGGGAAATGCCCGTCGGAGATGGAGTTCCATGTCGCTGCTTTGCCCTTTGCTCGTCGCAGAAAGGAAGGAATGACCATCGAGAGCTCTACTACCGTCGTCGCGCAATTTTCGTAGCATATACAACGCACAAGAATTTTACCGTCTACCAAATGGACGTAAAAAGCGCGTTTCTTAACGGCTTACTTGAAGAGGAAGTATATGTTGAGCAACCACCCGGATTTGAGGTAAAAGGTAATGTTGACAAAGTCTAAACTAAAGAAGGTCTTATATGGGTTAAAACAAACACCTCGAGCTTCGTACGATACCCTGTCAATGTTCTTAATTAGTTGTGGTTTTACCAAACGCCTTGTTGACAAAACCTTATTTAGAATTCAAGAAAAGAATCACATTTTATTAGTACCCTGTCAATCTGATCACATTTTTGGAAGTACTGATAAATTTTTATGTGAGAAATTTTCTAAGCTCATGCAGAATAGGTTTCAGATGAGCATGATGGGTGAATTGAACTGCTTCCTTGGACTGCAAGTCAAACAAATGAAGGAAGGAATTTTCATAAATCAAGCCAATTACACTAAGGATCTGATCAGAAAATTTGGCTTAGAAATGAAAAGCTCAGTCAAAATTCAGATGAGCACAACATAGAGATTAGACAAGGATGATGAATGAACGGACTTTGATCCAACGATCTACCGAAGAATGATTGGATCTTTGCTATACCTCACTGCGAGTAGACCGGATATATCTTACTCAGTGGGTGTGTGTGCAAGATTTCAATCAAAGCTGAAAAATAGTCATCCTGATGCTACGAAGAAAATCATTCGATACCTCAAGGGAACAATCAATGTTGGATAATGGTATCCAAAAGAAGGTAACTTTGAACTAACCGGATATTCAGATGCAGATTTTGCAGGTTGCAAAATTGATCGAAAGAGCACCTCCGGAACGTGCCAGTTCTTAGGGGGAAGGTTAGTTTCATGGTTTAGCAAGAAACAAAACTCCATTGCTATAAGCACTGCCGAAGCCGAATACATCGCAGCAGGGAGTTGTTGTTCACAAATTTTATAGATGAAGCAACAGTTGAAAGACTATGGAATTAATTGCGAGGACGTTAGTATTTTCTGTGACAATACTAACGCAATTGAGATTTCACAAAATCCTGTACTTCATTCAAGAACGAAGCACATCGACGTACAACATCACTTTATCCTAGACCACGTCAAAAAGAAGGACTTAAGGATCGATCACATCCCTACAGAAAATCAAATTACAGATATTCTCAAAAAACCGTTGTGTGAATCTCTCTTTGCAACTCTAAGCCACGAAATGGGAATGATCGAAATCAGCTAAGTATTTTTATTTATGCTATGCAATTTAAATTAATTTTATGTGATTATATGATCTTGACAATTGCCTGAGCAAAGTTTTATCTGATTTTATCTTCTTGTCATACGTGTTACTTGTTTAGCACATAAGCATTTAATTTTATCCTGCTTGTGTTTTTATCTGTGATGAGTCACCCTTATGCGTGTCCTTATGCATGTAGTAGAAATAATTGTGTTTTAACTGCTTCTTATCTTTTTATCTAGAATTGTTTAGTTGGATAGTTTGGTAATTTTTATGTGTCCTTACATGCCTGAACATTCTTTTATTTTGTTTTTAGCATATGATTGCTTTCATGAAATAAATGTTTTTGCATAGTTTTATTTTTGCATGGGACTGTTCACGTGAATATTCTTGAGCTATTCGAGTCAATAAAATACCCGTCACTTGACAAAAGTTGACATTCCATAGCCGAATCATTCTGAAGAAATTCCCAAAACACCCTTATTCGAACCAAAGGGGAGATTCTTAATAGAAGGGCATTGTAGTAATTTTACATTTGCCTAGCATTTAAAACCCTTCATTTCCCTTTCTCTCCACCCAATTCAAGAGGAAACCCACAACTATTCATCCCCTTCTTCACTCTCAGGCAACTCTATAGCCAAAAGCTTCAAAACCTTCAAAATCTCATACAAAAATTCATACCCACTCAAAATCAATCCCAAAACTAGATTCTACTCAAGCCAACTCCCCCGTTCAACACCAACCGTTGAAGCTAATCCAAGCGTGACCAAAGTTTCGCAAGGGTATCTACTTAACAACAATGATTTCTTCAACAAAGCTAAAAATAAGGATTTTGCTCAAGCTTTACTCACGGGAATGGAACAAAGCAATCTTCTAAAGGTATGCAATTACAAATTTTAAGGAGCTTCTGTTGATGCATCTTTCCAATTTTTTGAGCATGCCTCACATGAGAATGGTGTGATTTCTTCTGTTGTGAATGATACTCCTGTTGAGATAATTGCATCTGATATTAGAAATGTGTATGATTTTCCTGAGAATACCAGACTTTTCGGGGTACAAAAAAGAGTTGAGATGGGAGTTTGAGTTGTTGTCAGATGTTATTCAGAGATGTGTGTATCATCTTTTGGGAGGGATTGATAGATTGTCTGTCAAATATGCTAGAGCCATGTATGTCGTGTTCAATGGCATAAATGTGGATTGGGGTAGATCAATTTTTGACAGGTTATGCACTTTCGTGAATGTCAAAGGCCACGTTGGGTACGACCTTCTTGTATGTGAGATTTTGAGGAGAAAAGAAGTGAGACTTGGTCCGGTTAAGACCATCAATTGTGACAATTTTGTGCTCAAGCGCAACACGAAAAGGAAGCCAAGGGAGTTTGTGTTGATAAATCAAGGTGAAGGGTGTTCCCAACCAAAAAGGGCAAATATTTTTTATTTAAATCTACCTAATCAAGGGGGAACAAATTAAACCTTGAGATTGTAGTTCAAGAAGTTGATGTTGAGGGAGCACAAGCCGTGAGGAATGAGCCTATGACTACTCTTAGCCAAGTTCCTGAAAGTGTTGGATTAAACACACCTAGTGAGGGTCTCATTCGTGGAGATGAGGAGACATTTGTTGAAGAAGAGAATTTTGGTATGAATTGTGATGCAGAAGCCGAAACAGAGCATGAAACAACCATCTTGGGAGATTTTGTGGAGTTACCTGTGGAGGTAGTTAGGGAAGAACCTAGAGTGGAACCTTTAGAGCATCATGAGGGGCAACATGTAGAGCATGTTGTGGAAGAAGTTGGTGTTCAAGTAGGAAGTCCAAGCATACCTCAAAGTGATATTCTAGAGAGTCTACGCAAGGATTTAGATCAACACTTTGAGCAAGTTAAGGATGGCATGGAGGAGTTTAATGAAAGGATAGAAAGTTCTACTAAAGCAACAAATGACAAGATCCAAGCCTTGAGTGACAAGATTATAAAAATGGAAAACAAGATTGATAGAATTAACCCGGTCATGTGTGATGAGGTCACGGCTTTGAAGGCCGAATTAAGTGTGAATATTCAAAAGGACAAATCTTCTATGGCCGAAATTATTCAAGCACAAAAGAGTGAAGTTACAATTTTGAAAGTGATGTACAAGCATCAAATGGAGCAACTAGAAAGGTTGAAGAAAACTGTTGAAAACTTTGGCAAGACTCAAGGTGAGGAAATTCAAAAAGTTAGGGAAGAAAATTCTACAATTTATGGCACTTGTGACTCCTTAGTCACAATGCTACATGATATGGCCAAGGACATCAAGGAAATTAAAGGGAAATAAGAAGAATGTCTTTCCCTTGACCGTGAGATTAGACTGCAACAAAAAGGTGATGCACATTATTTTCCTAGAATTTTGGATGCTGCCAAAACAGGGGGAAGAATGGTGGTCAATCAATTTGGCCAAGTTGGAGGTTCAAGTTCAAGTGCACCTATTCAGGGGGAACGTGCACAAGGGGAATGAGTGAAATCAACTTTCAAACTTTTTCTAATCTCTCAGGAAATGTATTTTCTACCTTTTCAGCCCCGAGGCAAGCAAGTCAACCCATTACACCCGCGATGACCGATCAAGAACGTGAGGACCCGATGGTGGATTTATTTGCTGATCATTATATTTTGGAGTCCCACATGATGGCATTCTTGATCAAGATGGGAGAAATCCAAGGGAATGTGCAAGATGGTATTTGCGCAAGGTATTTCCCGTGAATGATTTACGTGAAGCCGCTGAATGTTATAAGGTTGGTAGAGTGTTTCAAAAATTCTACCACTTGGAGGACAAAAATGACTTTGACAAGCTAAGAAAGAGGATCAATGACATGTTGGGTATTTAACTTGTTCTTAGCTTATTTTATGAATTCAAGCTTATGACATATGATGGTTCGAATTGTTGTGACATGGTTCGAATTTATTGATGCTTATTATGTTATAAATTTCTTTTGTTTAGTTTTGTGTGTTATGGCTTTTATTTTAACTTAAAACTTTGTAGCATGCGTGTTGGTAGAAAAATCAAAATTCTAAGTGAATTAATCAACAATGCATATCTTTCGTGCAAGTCAAAATTAACAAAGCCGTAGGTCAAAAATCTATGTAAACTCATCGTAATGGTTAGTCACAATAAAATTGAAAAATAAAACCAGTTGATTTCTAAACTAAGCCAATATGATTGAGTATAGGTTTTGGCATCATCAAAAAGGGGAAAATTGTTAGGAATAAAATTGTAATAGTTTTGATGAACCAAATTGTGATTTTAGAAATTCCCTATTTTATTTTTAGAGAATAGAGATTAGACCCGGAAGATAAGTCATGACATTAGATTGGTTCGAATTATTGTGTTATAGATTTCATTATGTCATGAGTCGCGTAAATCGTTTGCTTCCACTAGACACATGAGTATGTGTGATCCAATGGACAAGACCAAGGTTATCTATGCTAGAAGGCATGAGTTTGATTCTTATGGAGAACATTTTAGCCTTTGAAGACCAAGGAGTGGAGCTAGTTTTCCACGATCCAACAAGTCAACATTTTGGTCTATGGAGCTAGTTGTGGAGCAAGTCAAGCTCCATGAGCTAGTTAAGGTCAAGAAGTCAAAGCGGAGGAAGCTTGAATACACTATCTCTACACCATACGCTACACAATGCAAAGAATGATCAAATATATTATCTTGGTGATATTAATTGAATGAGTAGATATGAAACATTGGTTAAAGGCTTGAGAATATTACCTATTGGTTTAGTGTTCAAACCTTGTTAGCAACATTTTAATCCTTAGAGATGATGCTTGGGAGCTAGTTACACGGCTAAGCCTTTTGGAGTAATTCTTGGAGCTAGTCAAGTCAAGATCTTTTTTGGAGCAACTTTTGAAGACTTTATGTGCGTGAACCATACACCATTTATACACGCGTAAAAGGCATTATGGAGCATGTTATGGAGGAACATCTAGTGCAACTTACACTTAGCCATTTTCCATGTTCCACATATATTTTACAAGGTCCAGTACGTGAAGCCATGAACCAGAAGAAATTTAATTTGAAAATGGTGATTTTCTGAAGATCATTGCTTATACTCAAGCAAGAGTCACTCGGAAAATATTTTGAAAGATCAAGTTGCCAAGATTAAATCAATAATACAACAAAGTCAAAAATATCAATTCAAACTCTGAAGGATAGAAAGTCCATAATATCATACTGTGAAGGCAACAAGTCAAAAATTAGAGGTTGCAAGTTTTAAGGATCAATCTAGCTGAAATTGAAGACTTTAGTGAGCAATTTGCAGAAGTAATTTTAATTACCAGAGGCATTAAATGTGCAGATCAAAATTGGAGATCTTATCAGATCAAATTGGCAAGTTATCATATCAACGGTATGGTCATTAAATGAGAAGGTATGGTCAGCAGATCAATTGGTATGACCAATCAGATCAAGTGAATGTTCAAAATTTGAATGTTCACAACGGGCAAATAATTCTTTGAATTATAAAAGCCCAAGAAGACTTGAGGATGAAGACATGAACTTGTGAGAAAAAACATAAGGTGACAAGAAGTGCAAAACATCAAGAAGTACAAGTTCTAAGTGCTGAATAGAAAAGATTCAAGTCTGAGATGAAGAAATCTTTATTTCTATCAACAATTGGTATCTCTACTAAGTGTAGAAAGGAGCGTAGCTATGTGCGAGACACTCGGGTGAACTAAGTGTAGCTTTGTGCGAGACACTTGGTTGGAGCGTAGCTTTGTGCAAGGCGCTTGGGAGCTTAGCTTTGTGCGAATGAGCTCGTGGTTGAGTGTAACTTTGTGCGAAACACTCAGGAAGTGCTTGTGTATCACTGGTGTTTCACTATTTGTATCTAGGTGAACGAGATAGTGGAACACCTCTGAACCACTATAAATCTTTGCCTCTCTTTACTTTACAACACTTTACATTATTTGCATATTTGACTCACTAACCTTTTACTTACTGTGTTGATTTGTACATCTGGGTTTATGTGTTCCCACGTCCGCTTGTGCTTTAAACTTTGCATACATATTCTTTGAGCTATTTCAAAGGATTCCAACGTGTTGCATGCGAGTTATCTCTTCAGTTTTACGCAGATTTATTTTATAGCACTTTACTGTACGATATTCCGCTGCACATTTCAAGTTGAATTTATTCACTTGAAATCTCTTTTGTTGAAGTGTTTCCTCTAGACTTTTCACCACCCAATCGGGACCAACAATTTTAGCAAGATCAATGGCTATGATTAATGCGCATGTTTTACTTGGGAGATCTTTTGCACCTGATCACTTGTCTATATATATATATATATATATGTATGTATGTATATATATACACACACTTTGTACCCAGCAAATATAATTAATTAGTCTCGTTCTCACAATAGACAAACCATACCTAATGAGAAGCTTTTGAGTTGTTGATGTTCTAATAATACTAATAATAGATGTTTGTCAAATTTATAATACATATATATATTATTAATATCATATATTGAAAATTATTGTAGTCATTTGAATTTTTTTTAACATATTGATATCACACTACTACAGCAAACACATTTAACGTCGCCTAAATAACGTCGGTTTTTTAAAAAATCGACGTCAAATATTTACGACGTCGGCTTTACTAAAAAACCGACGTTGAATAATTTTTAAAAAATTACGATAACA
>CM008342.1:21971465-21984029 GCA_002525835.2 Ipomoea batatas | reverse complement strand
TCATATAGTGCACATTTTCCCTTCTTCTAATGCATATTGTTATGGCATACGATGCACATTGTTATGTCATGTAGTGCACATTTTCCTTTCTTCCAATGCACATTGTTCCTTCTTCCAGTGCACATTGTTCTTTCTGCTAGAGCACATTGTTGTGACATACAGTGCACATTGTTCATTCATCGAGTGCACATTTTTATGCCATACAGTGCACATTGTTGTGTCATCCAGAACTTTTTTTTTAATTGTAGATGACAAACATTTTTTAAAAGATCGTTAATCCTGATCACTAATTACTAATTTGAGTTGAATATTGTTTGTGTGTTTATTATTTATGGTTGTTTATGATTTGTGATGATGATCCTATATTAAATTTAATTTTTCAATAATTGTTTCACATCTTTGTGCATTCAGTACGCATTTTTTGCCTTCTAATGCACATTTTCCCTTCTTCTAGTGCACACTCTTGAAGTTCGTAGGTGGCGAATTGTTTTTTGATCTATGGATGAGATTCTATCTCACTTCTCACCTGGGACTTCTATCTCACCCGAACTCCTTCCTATATATATATATATATATATATATATATATTTATTTATTTATTTATTTATTTATTTATTAATTTATTTGAAGGTGACTAAGGAAAATTCACAGCCACAATGCACTGGGTAAACCCCTAACTGGCAAAAGACCATCAAAGAAGTAACTAACTTAGGTTGCCTATAGCTGAACGACTCAAATCAAGTGTAAATTTATACTCATGTGATTACCAAGTCAATATCATGATCAATTTAATTGGGATTGCTATAAACCTTGTATCATAATTTGTTTTTTTTAGTGTATAAATATAGTGAAACACCATTAGATTTCGAATATCAAACAGACCAAATAGGTATTAAGCCATCTTATTACTATACTAGTTTTATACGCGCATTGCGCGAATGAGTTAATGCCCAATGTTTATATTTAAATAAATATTTGAAAGTATATCAATGCAAGATTATATAGGAGAAATTTATGCATGGGTAATTGAATGTCGAATTTTTTTATTTAATTATCTCACTCAAGGTATATGAATCAAGATAATATAGTAAATTCATTATAATTATTACTAAAATAAATGTTTGCAACCTTGTAAAATCGATATCTAACTCAAAGTATATGAATCAAGATAATATAGAAAATTCATTATAATTATTACTAAAATAAATGTTTGCAACCTTGTAAAATTGATAGTCTAAATATTTGGTCTAAAAATGATAGTATAAATAAATACTACTTTTCATTTGAATTTTTCTAAGTGTTCTTAATTCTCTTTTGAGTAACATTGCCATTGTCTTCATCTTTACTATTTGCATTTCGGTTATACTATTTGTTCTCTTCTTTTTTGTTGGTACTATTTGTTCTTTGCAATTCGGTTATTGTTCTTTTAGCCTAGGTTACCCATAGCTGACCGGCTCAAACCCAGGGGTTTGAGGATCGAACCTCCAACCTCTCAGCTGTAGGTAGAGCACTCTTACCACATGAGCTGTCCTTACGGACGCAATTCAGTTATTGTTGGTAGCATAGATGACAACGTCATGCAATGAGATTATGATATAGGAGCTATGGATTTTCCTTTAGGTGTTCTGCTTGGGGTTCATTTGGTTCAACCATTATTGTTGAATGAGTAATTGTGGATAAAGAAATCCCTAGTTTAAGAAAAAGGATTAAATAAATTAATAAAAATTTAAAAGTTTAAAATATTATATATTCTAAAAATATTAAAATGTAGTTTCTCGCTTCAATTTGCTGGGTAATGGGTTATTTGAGTACTTTTATTGTCAACAAATCCCCCAAATAGTTAATATGATTGGGTTCAAACTATTCTTTTTTATTTTTTTTTCATGGTATTAAAGAAATACTTATGTATTTAAAAAAAATACATATGTATCATTTTTTTGTCTAACTTCTAATTTGTTTAATTCTATAAGAGTAAAATAGAGCGATTCCGCTTCAATTTGTTGGGTTATTTGAGTACTCTCTTTGTCAACCAATCCCCAAGTAGTTAATATAATTAGCTTCAAATTATTTTTAAAAAAAATTGCATAGTATTAATAACATACTTGGTAAATAAATATATAACATTATTTTGAATGTAAAGAATCTTTGCATGAGAGAAAATAAAGACAATATAACTAATGAAATTATTTCTCTTATTTAATTTAATTTTTTGATAATGAATAATTTTTTCAAATAAAGGTATTGCAGACACATAATTCTAAATTAAAGAAATACGTATGTATCATTTTTTGTTGTAGCTACTAATTTATTTAATTTAATAAGAGTAAATAGAGTGAGAAACTTAATTATGTCAAATTTGATTGAGATGAGGTTCGAACCTAAGACCTTTCTTATAGAAATTAATGGGTAAGTTAAAAGTTAACGGAATATTAACGGAGAAGAGAATATTTAACGGAAAGGTTAAATTAGGTAATCTCTAATAATAATATTAATCTGAATTATCTTAACCATCTATTTGATTAAATAATTCATCTGAACCATCCATTTGATTAAATAATTTGACCGCCATTTTTTCTACCCATTTTAGCCTAACTCTCTTTGGCTCTTATTAGTATAGTAGATAGATGAGTTATATGACAGTATTTTAGAAGGTTTCCACTTCCCAAAGTCAAATTAAATCTGGGTAAAATGCAGGGGTTTCGATTATACTATTACAATTATTAATTCTTAATGTCAAATAAAACGAGGTCTTAATATTCTTAAATTAAAGGCAATAACCACTTACAAACTATACGTCACATATTCAACTTTTGCTTTTTATTTGGATTTGAACTAAAAATGAAAATTGGAAGGCTGGGAGCCAGATTGGTGGAGCTTGCAAGAAATGAAAGGAAAGCGAAAAATTAAAATAAAGGAAAAAAAAAAAAGGAGATAACTTTCTATATTTGGACAATTACATGAAGCAAAATAATTTTCTATGCACATAAATACACTCACACTCATATACTCCTTCCTAGCTAAGTAACCCAGAATTGAAGAAACGGGGAATAAAATACAACAGATATGGTCGTGAGCATTTAGTGGTGATTTAGTTCACGGAATGTTAGGGGTGTATTCAATCATGAGTTTTATAAAGTTTTAAAGATTTTTACCGACTTTAAAAGTTTGGTAGTAATCAATTTAGACTTTTAAAGACTCTTTAAAAGTCTATCGGTATTGGATCCGGACTTTTCAAAACTCTTTAAAAGTATACTGGTATTTGATTCAGACTTTTATAGAGTCGTTAAAAGTCTACTGGTATTCAAAAAGTTATTAACTTTCATAGACTCTGTCAGAATAGGATTTCTGTAGAGTTTTTCTTCATTAATATAAATAGATGAAATCCAACTCTCCAACCCCGAACTTTTCAATATTCTCTATAGACTTTTTTTCATCTGTCTATACCATACAAACTTTTCATGCTAGGCGTAACATTTCCGTGGTGAGTTTAAATGGTGTGGTGGAAGGTGGTGTAAACGGAGATTTACTCCCCGAGTGTCGTTCTCAGAGGAAGACAACTTAGAGTGAGTACTGTATGGTGCAATCTCAGAACGAATTTTATCAAGAGACGATTACGGAGTAAGAAAGCATATTCACAATTGGGGGTGGAAGATCAAGTACAATTCAAGCTAAAGATCAGAAATACAAGTAACATGGGGAATTATAGTGAGGTTCTTGATCCTATACATTCGGGCAACTATGGTCGACTCGGAATGTGCCATTTGTAGTCTAACTCTTGGGAGCCACCTAGCAATTACTAAGCCATTATGTGCTTGGCCTCTTAGACCAAAGCAATTGGCTAAGGCATTTTATCGAGCAACTTGCCTATGCCTCCTTCTGGGCCTTGCCCTCTCGAATCAAAGGATAGGAAAGTCAACACACAAGACTCGAAATGGCAATCTCTTGCCCACTTCTCTCTCAACCTCCTCACTTGTTGTGGTCATCAACAAGGCAAGGATCATACAAAACTATGTTCACAACAAGAGTCCTTGGATCTCAAAGACACAACCCTGACCTCTACAACAAATTGAATCACAAATGCATATTCACAAGTTAATCACCCCCAATCCCAAGATAACAAAGCCACTCGTCATTATCAATTTGGAAAATGCAACTTTAAAGAATCAAGCTAGCAACAAGAACAATTAAAGAGTAATCTCAAAATGGTAAAAGAAGATAGAATCGAGGAAGATTACCAACTTCAATCTCCAAATTGCATCCAATTCTTACAAGCTTTGAAGTGATACTTCAAGATCAAGAAGGTTTCTTGCTAATCTACACTCTATAGGGTTCTTTCTCTCTCTAAAATTAAGTTACATGGAAGTGACTAGCTCGGGAATGGAAGAAAAATCTAAAACCCTCCTCCAAATTCAACACCTTCATTCAATTTTTAAGGTTGCATCTTGCCATCTTGCTCAAAGTCGAAGCGGCATGATTTAGATTCACGCGCATGACGCCGTCGTGATTTGGAATTATTACACAATCACGCTGGTGTCACGCTGAGTGACAGCAACATGATTTGGATTCAGAACATGATCACGCCAAGGATCACGCTAGTGACAACAGTGTGATTTGGAACCAGAGTGTAATCACGCCCAAGATCGCACTAATGACACGTGTGTGATTTGTGCCTTTTCCCTTCCTTCGCAATTTTGCTCCAAATCTTCCGTTTAGCCCTGAGATCCTGCAAATTATAGCAATATATCTCTTACTAGACATATGCAATCACCAAAGTGTGTTTTTCCCAAAATTACTTCATTTATCAATCATCTCGTGCTCAAAGAATACAAAATTAATGCAAAATGAACCTCTAAATTAAGCATCTTTTGACATTTATTAGTGCTTCTTCCTTGGATGTTCCGGTTCTTGCCCATATGCCTTCCCTTATGCTCAATTCCTTCCAAAACCACTAAAGTGCAAGGCATGATAGAGCTTTACAACACATTAGTACATTCAAGCATTTAGGACCATAAATCAACCACAAAGGATAGCATTTGAGCACAAAACAACCCCTTATTGACTAAATGAGTGTCTTTGGCACCTATCACATGTTTCCACACTTGAACTCTTGTTTGTCCTCAAGAAAGTTTTCAATCAATTCAAGATCACTTAAGTGTCAAAGATAACTCTATCAATCAAATGGTTAATCAAGAAGAATGTGCTTAGAAAACGGAGGGGGGGGGGGAATTCCTCATATCATCAAGCAAGTATGTTCACCATGTGTCATAATATGCAACTCAAGGAATATACAAAGGAAGAAAAAATCCATGTGGATCAAATCAAGCTTAGGGCGACACACCCTTCACACCACTTTGCCAAGCATGCAATCAATTTGGGTTCACTTCCTATTTTGCTAAGGCTTTCAAGCCGATCCACCTAGTGGGAACGATGTGCACCCATCAATGAAAACATCCAACCAAAATGCCAAAGCCCAAAGCATAAAACGTAAAGTGAGGGTATGGCATGGGCATCTCCCCGCCAATGGCTTAGGAAGGCTCTCTTTCTTCTCAACCCCCTAGGATAACGTCATCGGGCACCCGACTTCACACGGAGCTCCATACTTTTTCAAAGATCGGTGCATTGGGTTCCCGAATCCTAGGGGTGTAGCTCACATCCTCTCTTAATTTCTCATCTTCTAGGATAACGACATTGGGACAACTCACTTTACGTAGATCACTACACTTTTTCAAAGACCGGTTGCCCCAAATCTTAGCAGGACGACTCACCTCGTTTCTTACCTCTTGGAGTGGTCATTCTTTTAGCCTTTTTTCTTTCACTATATCAACCCCTCTTGCCTTTTACTAGGGATAAGGGATTCTCGCTTTTCCTCACCAAGGCTCACCTTTAAGTTTTCCCCATGCCTTACTAAGATTAGTCCATTTCCAGGCTTCGCTTTCAATTATCTTTCCAAGATTGAGATATACACACTCTCACTTCGAGAGATCCTTGATTAAGGTCTTAATGAAATAAGAGGTGAATAACATGGAAGTACACAAAAATTTAAACGTACTTGGTTTTAAGCACTTCACTTGCTGTAAAAAGATAACTTCCAAAGGATATTCCAAGAATAAAAACTGTATAGGCAAATCATTAACACACTTCCATGATAATATGAGCAATGGCACACTCAACATCATCAAACAGACTCATCAATCAAGCCATTTGACCAATTAAGCAATCAAAATCATGCAAAGCAAAAAGTGCGTCATTTCCACACTTTAAACCAAACATCGTCCTCGATGTTGCTTTGAGGACTCAATGGATTAAAGGAGCATGGGTACGTCTAGACAAAAGCATGTCCCTTTCTACACTTTAGAAGTGTTTCGGGATTTGGGGCGTTTAAAACATAACCCTTTAATTTATGGATGAATAAATGGAATGTGTGCAAAAACTCTTTTCCACACTATAGAATTGAAAACCAAGGCACAATATTAAAATGGATAGTGTACAACCCTTGAAGAGCATCCCTATTTTCTAGCAATGTAGCTTCCCAAATGACTTTGCCCCATCAATCAAAGCTTCATAACAACAAAGTTAATGGTATATGTACAATAGATAGAAGTGTAATGGAGTAGAACAACTACCCCCACTATCTAAAATTTTTTTCTCTTTTTCTCCCTTTTTCTCTTTTTTTTTTATTAATTTTTTGTCATAATCCTTGGGGTGCCTCCCAAGAGCGCCACATCAAACATCTTTAGCCCAACTCAAATGCAACATAAAAACAAAAAATGAACCAAAGAACATCAAACATAAACCATCTAGAACATGAACTACAAAAAACCTTCCAACTAGCCTTCTCAAAATGTCAAAAAGTCTAAAGAAATAAAATTGCAAGGAATTTAAAGTGCAAAATGTAAAGTGCAACGAAATTAAAACAAAAGCAAAGATAAGGGTGGAACCCTATGCACAGGGAAACTATTGTTCAAGAGTAGTAACCTAGGAACAACAATTTAAAGCACAAATTTTCTTCTTCTTCTTCTTCCTTCTTTCTTCTTGGTCTTTCCTTGTTGGGTTCTCTCAAGGCTTATCACCACCATGGGACGAAGGATGAAAATGATGCATGAATTGGCTTTGAAGGTCCTCTATAGCCCAGCATTGCCTCTCAATGGACTCCCCATGGGCCCTCAACATGGCCATTTGTTCTTGGTCGAAGTGATATTGGAGAGCTCTCATGCTCTCCCAATTGTGCACTTGAGGCACGTGTGATGGCACCTCGGGCATGAATGGCGGCGGGTTGGTTGGAGTAGGATATTCTTCATCATCATCTTCATCTTCATGGATGCTCCGGTTCTTGCCCATATGCCTTCTCTTATGCTCAATTCCTTCGAAAACCACTAAAGTTAATGAGTAAAATGGTGATAGTAAACAGAGGTGTGAATGTCGTTCCGCTGAGGATTGTGACTATGGCACGTACTTGTATGATATGTAGAATTCTAGGCACTAAAGTCTTGGAATTCACTAGAATCCAAGCAAACTAAGATTAAGGAATGGAAATAAAAGGATGCAAATTAAATAAGGGATAAACTATATGATAAAAGAATGGGTCCAGATTAAGGGTATTGCTATCTTGATGCACTAACAAACTCAGAATTAGGGGAAAACAATTAATCAAGGGAATTGTGGCAATGCACATAAAAATTCAAGTTTAAGCTACTAGCGTAATCAATAAATAAGAATTAGAGTAGAATTGCCCCACTTTCGTGATGCATCAATCCTGACCCTTGAAACACACAAGCATTATAAGTCCCCAAATTACTCATATTCTCGTAGTGAATGGGAATCAATGCTACAAAGAGAGCTGATTTTTCAAAAGAGTGTGGATATTAAACAGCTAAATTCAACATGTGATATTGTACCTCTACTTCAAGATGTTGGTCTATTATCAACAATGTTGGTCCTCACTCCAGGCTCTTAACTTGTTAGTTCTATTGCAATCCGACAGAGTCAGTTAATCATCCTATTAGTCTGAGACATTACAAAGTATTCATCCCGGGTAAGTGGTACAAGTTTATTAGCCTCGAAGCGATTAATGAATTTTGCGAACATGAAGCAAAGTCCATGGAGGAACTCAACAGCGCAGCTAGGATCAAATTTCTAGAACAATCACTAGTGGAACTTACTCACTACGGCATACCAACAACCCACTATATGTGATTTACAATGCTTATTTGAGCTCTAAGATGCCATCTGACATCGCCTAACTACTAGTAATTAGATTCTATCAGCACATCACTATTCAGTTTCGAAGGAAATGAGTGCATTTTTATACAGAGTTGGCATTAAGAAGGGAATTGATCTTGGGAAAATTATTTTCTATCATATGTTGTCATTTCTATATCCATGCGAGCAAAAGTTAAAATTGTTGGAAAAATAGCATAAAATGACATTTTTTGTGGCTATTTTGTGGTATAAATATATGTGGGGTCCACTTCCGATTTGGGTCGGGTCAAAGTGGATCCAGGCTCTTCGTAGTTAGACGAAGAGATTGATATATGGTACGCACAAAACGGATAATGGGTGAATGAGAAATTGGTTCTCAAAATTGACCCATTTGAGTTGGAAAAATGGTGGGAAAGTTTTGAAGTAAGCTTTTGTCCCACATTGGTTTGGGAAGTGAGTTTGCACCACTATTTATACAAGAGCCTTTCTATGGCTTAGTGAATTGTATAGCATAAAGGCTCTCTTTCGCGCGCAGGGGGGTGCAAAAATGAGCCCAAAAAGGCTTGACTCGTGTGCGCCGGCACCTGCGGGCACGAATGTCGTCCGGAAAATTGGCTAGCCGTGCAGCCTTAGTTATGCCGAATTTAATTTCATAACATTTTTCCAACACGTAGCTACTGAACTAGAGGACTTGGTAACATTTTGTAACATTTTCCAACACGTAGCTACTGAACAAGAGGACTTACTCGAGTAGAGGACTTGGTAACAAGAGGACTCGAGTAGAGGACTTGGTAACAAGAGGACTCGGGTAGAGGACTTGGGTGACCAAGAGGACTCAGGTAGAGGACTTGAGTGAACCAGAGTACTAGAGACCAAGAGGACCCGGTCTTAAGTACTCGTGGTAACGATCCGTATCGTAGTCCTCGCCACTCTGGTACACCTCGGGTTTACTCCTCGTGTTCTCGTTTGTGACCGTTCAGAGACTTAATTCATCTGTTACGGAATTAATTTCAAATTAATTTCAATTTTTAAATTCTGAATTAAATCTCAAGTGATGGTCAATTGTTACAGGAGTTAAAAGTCTGTTTAATTTATCAGATTAATGCCATGAGTAATTGTTATTTAATCCTCAACTCCTATATATTTCGTTGGTAGAAGCAGCAGATTTACACACACACACAACAAAAACAACGAATTGTTTTCTCTCTCAAAACTCTGCTTCTACTCCTTTCTCTAAACTATGTTCGTACTGTTGCTCTAGTTCGCTGGGTTCATTAGTTTGGGTGCTCAAACTGTGAATCGTAATTTTATCTTGGGAAATCTAGGCTACAGCGCTCCTAGCACTTTTGGGAGGTAGCAAATAAGGTTTTAAGGAAAGAGTGCTTCGCTCGACTCATGTTAACCCTTTCCAATTTATCCCTTTTGTTCTTATCATTGTTATTATCCCAGAAATATTATTTTCGTAGTAATATTTCCTAACAAAAATTACATTACTAATAAGCTCCCAAGACACCTATATATTTGAGTATAAATAAGGGTAATTGATAGCACTTTTAGCATCCTTATGTGATAATCTTATGATATTTTGTGCTTTAATTCGTTAACAACACACAAAGCTACCTTTGGTGCAATTTGAGACATTTCATAGGTCCCGGGAGCCGTTAGGAACAAGGAATGAGCGAAACGAGCAAACTGAGCAAGAAAGGAGCCTCGGAGGACCCGCAAAGAAGCATTCACGCGTGAAGGACGCGTGAACAAGACACTGGGGAGAAAATATTTTTAGGGAAAATTTCGGGAGACTATTTAAGGAGGCTTGATAGAATTTCAGGGAGGAGGCCAACTACATTTCTAATTTCTTAGTTTTCTATTTTTTATAAATTAGTCTAGATTTACATTTCCTCCTTGTAAATGAAGATTTGAAGCTTGGATTGAAGAACACATTTCATTTACTAGGTGATCTCTATTTTAATCTTATCTGTTTTACATATCGTGTTTTTTGGATTGAATTAGCTTATGATCTTGAATTCTTGATTATGTGTGGCTAGTTTAATCTAGGGCTTGGATTGTGTGAATCTATGTTGCTAGTGTGAAGATCCTATTTCTTATTGTGGATTTGATTGCATTGTTGTTGGAAAAATCTTTTCTTGTCTATTGATTGTGGTTTTGATTAGATCTTATATGGATTTGGCCAATCTATTGAGAGATTGAGATCTTGACTCTATCATGGTTTTTATTTGAGTTGAGTTGAAGTTTTTTGCAATCATAGATCCTATAGAATTCATGATTAGGAGTAGTAGGAAGGCGTGTAGCTAAGGTGTTTGATGAAATGTCTCTTAGGGCTTTTGGTTGCTAAAAGGCACTCCTAAGCCTAAGATGCCCTAGTACACAAAGGTGGAAAAGGACTAAGATGACACACTCTTGAATAGCCAACATCATTGCATCATTTGTCCACTACTTGAGACACACTAGGATGCAACATAGACAAGCACGATTCAATCCCCTATTTTCTTATTTCTTATCTCTTACACTTTGGATTTCGTTACCTCATGCTCATTTACACTTCACATATGCCATTCACCACATTTACCATCTATACTCGTTGCATCGCATGATTCAATCGATTGGAAGTAATAGCATAGACACACTTCCACGTCCCTCCTTCGAGACCGATACTCGGGGAGTCGTAGACTCTTTGTTTTATCATTACATTTGCATTCCACATTACATGACACCTCACCCCTATGCATATGCAAGTAATGTTCATCAATTACCATAGTCTGATTTTTGGAATATTAACTACTTAGGGATTGTCTCTATACCCCACGAGGTTACTTTGAAAACCACAACCCAATATCGAGTTGATGAAAGGCTATTGGCTGGTAAACATGTTAAAGATGTTGAGCCAGTTACACCATCTCTAATGCCAGCCCTGATTGATGAAAATGAAGCCATCCTAACCCCCTATGTGCGAGATCTGAGATTGTCACTCAAGCTAAAATTCATTGTGAATGACCTAGAAGTTGCCATTTGAATAATTAATCAACAATTGGATGCACCCAAAACTGAACTTGCTACTATTCTGCTTCGACTGAGTCTGTTAGAAGCTGAACTAGTGGTTGTTGATGAACATGTCACTGAAGAGGAACCCCCTACTACGTGATTTACTTTGTCTATTATTGTGACAAAAAAGGGGGAGTAGCACTAATTAAGGGGGAGGGAGAGTTTGGTTATTTTGAGTTTGAGTTTATGATAATTTCTTAAAGATAATGGTTATTTTGTTTTACAGGTTGTTCTTGTTTAATTGTTTTGGTATTTAGGTCTGTAAAAGTTTCAACAATTGTCCTTTGGAAATGACTTATCTTTATTTCAATAACTGCTCTTTGCTTACATGTTTTTGTGGTTTAATTGTATTTTTCTTTATTAAGTTGTTTTGCTAAATAATAGCCAAATGGGAGTTTTTTTAGTGTTTATTATTGTAAACACCAACTTCTAATTGGAAAAATTATTATGGCAAACTAGATAGGTTAGATTTAGTGTCAGTTAGAATACTGATTGAAGATTACTTATTAGGTGCTACAACAGAGGATTTGAAAGCTAGCCATTGGAACTACAGCGTCTCTTCAAGAACAGTTGGCAAAGCAATTACACGGTCATCTAAGGTTAAAGCAATTACACGGTCGTCTAAGGTTATTTTACAAAAAAAAAAAATTAAACCTTTACCTAACTGAAATACTTTAAGGGAAAGACAGTAATTCATTCTACAAGGAATTACTTGTCTTCCAATGTTCAAGGTATTATATATACTGGTTAGAGATAGAATTCTACAGAGAATAAGGGTTGAGAAACTACACATTACAAGATTTACAATTCAAGAGAATACTCTGAGATATCATCTTCTCAAGACACCATTGATGATCTGAGTTTTAAAAGAGACTCTTGAGAATAAAGTTCTACAAAGCTTTATCTTTGTATCGTATTCCATACAATTGTGGCGCAATGGTGGGTGAGTCAGCGAGATGGACAGTGACATCGCGGATCTCCAAGAAAGGATTTCTTAAACTGATGATTGCACAAATCTCCGGCATCGACAATCCTCTATAGCTTCTTCAACTTGGGTCTGAAATTGTATTGTGGGTCTTGAATGTACAATTTTCTATTAAGGTTCCAACATTATTTTAAAGCGATTATTTATCTGAGAGAATGAAACTATAAAAACAGATAAATAAACAACAAGAAAAGTAAAGCAATAAAAATGGAACCAGACACCAGAATTGATCACGCAGTTCAGAGCTCCACTCCTACGTCTGCGGGGCACTTCACGTCAGCCCAATCCACTAGATGATCACAAGGGTTACAAGAAGTCTC
>CM008342.1:21936752-21959698 GCA_002525835.2 Ipomoea batatas | reverse complement strand
AGTACAATATCGTTGGATGTATCCATTTGAAAGATTCCTCAATCACTTGAAGTCCAAAACGAAAAATAAGAGATATGTTGAAGGTTCAATTGCTGATGCATATATGCTTGAAGAGTCAACACACTTTGCATCAATTTATTTTGATGATGATGTGCAGAGCAGAAGAACAAGGATAGGTCGTAACCTAAATGATGGCGGCATTGATCCTAACTTGCCAATTACTTTGTCAATATTTAATCGACCAGGTCAATCGATGGGCAAAAGAAAGACAAGATATTTGAGTGCAGAAGAATATTTCGCCGCTCATCAGTATGTGTTATTGAATTGTGAGGAGGTTCAACCTATTTTAAGGTATGTGTGCTCTATTTTTTTCCCATGCTGATTTCAAATGTATATATCTAATTTCACTATTCTAGGTTGTATGAAAATGGTTTACGACGCTACAATCCTGGTTGTACTGATCAAGATGTAGATGATGAAATCGAAAGGAATTTTGCACATTGGTTTAAAGAATACGTAAGATGTTAATATGCTTTTCCATTCTTGATTCATTATTAACTATATTTGTTGTTATATGACATTTTCTATATATTTATTTTTAGGTACATAGCCCAATGAACAATGTGTGTAACCAATCACTCATTGATTTGGCATGTGGGCCGATAATGGAGGTTAGCACATACATGGGATATGTTGTTAATGGGTTCAAGTTTCAGACTGAAGCATATTGCTATAGAAAATCGACTTCTAACGACTATGGAGTGCCTATCAAGGGCAGTGGTTTAGCACAACTTGAATCAAAATTTTTTGGCACGTTGCAAGAGGTTGTTGAGGTTGAGTACCCAAATGTTCCAATTAAAAAGGTTGTTCTCTTTAAGTGTGAGTGGTTTGACCCGACACTGAATGTTGGGTCACGATTTAATTCTGAATATGGTATTGCTGAGGTGTACTGCAAAATTTCCTTTTTCACTCCCTCCATCCTTCAGTCGTTCACGCACTCTGCTTTTTCTACCTTCTGGACGACGCACTCTCCTTTTTCTGCTTCACTCGACGCACCGGACATATTGGAGGAGGCCGACTCACTGGACATACTGGAGGAGGACGACTCACCGGTAACAACCCATTTGAAGGTTTGACCTTTCTATTGTTCTTGGACATTTCTCAAATTTTTTTTTGATTCTGCACATTATTTCTAAAGAAATAAGCAATTAACCTATTTTATTAGGTAGAATTTTTGATATCTTGGAAAATCAAGTATTTTTTTTTAGTTTTTAGGTGAGTTTTTTCATGAGTTTTTGGTAGAAATTTGCAGTGTTTGAATATACTAGGGTTATCTATCAAGTTTGATTCAACACTCATCTTTTAGAACAATGTATATTTGATTGGAAGTTGTTGTTCATCTAAGACTAATCTAAGAATTACACTCTTTAGTTCATATTTGATTGGAACAATGTATATTAAATTTAATCTTGGCTGGAACAGTTTATATTTGGAACAGTGTGTATGTATTTGCCTATTTATGCTTTTAAAAATATGGGGTGCCTTGGAGATGTGTGTGGTGTATATTTGGAACAGTGTGCGTGTGTTTGCCTATACTGATCTCATGCTGCTAATTAATGAAATTAGATTAAAAGGGAAACACACAAAACATATGTATTTCTCAAACTAGTATGTGGTACTGCATGTGCTGGAAAGGTTTGGCTGGTGATTTAAACAAAGCAATGAAAGATGGAAAACCAATAATAATTGAGGGGGGAGGGTCAAAGTCTGATACAGTGGTTGACAAAAATGAAATTCAAAACCATAGTAATTGCTCTGCTGAAATTGATAGTTCGGGCAATGACAAAGATTGTGACTCTGAGAATGTGAGTTCAGGAAAAGAGGTTTTTGCTGATGAGTTAAATAAGGCAACAAATGCTCTGGAATCTTTATTAAATGAAACTAAAGATAAAGCAGTTAAGTATTCAACAGCTGATGAAAAGCCTGCTCTTAGAAGAGCAAAATCTGGTGCATGCTGAGCCAATTATTGTCCATATAGTTCTAACAGTTATTACTGGTTGACTCTTAAAAAAAAAAAAGTGAACTCATGAGATCAAAATGCATGCATATACACTACACATTGACTATTTCCAAGTGGAGTTTAGGGATTGACTATTTCTGTCATGTGCATAGATCAAAAGTTATATCTTTTGTGTACTTTATTAGATTAATGTTAATGTTTCTATAACAATCTATTATGTTCTATCTTTTGTGTGGTTTAGTAGCTTAAGTCATGTCACAACGTAACTCAAAGAAAAACAGGGGGAGTACAAATTTGATGTCCCAACCTCCGGTTGAACCCCAACAGTTTCATGAAAGTGATTCCGAACGCACTATGTCAGCTTCGCCTACTTCATACTCGAGTGATATGGAAGGAGGATCGCCTACCCCGAATATGGGTACAACAACACCTCTAACACACAATTCGGATCCAAACGACAAAAGGATCTTCATTCGTCCCATTGGAATTAAAGCGTAAGTTTTAAATAACTTTTTTTTGGTGTATATAGTTTAGATATCAAGTAAAATATGTTTTTTTCCTATAGACATTTCCTTTTTTCTCCTTGTGCATAGAGACTATGATGTTTTCCTCTTGCATATAGAAAATGTTCGAAGGAGCGGGATGGAATTTGGGATTCCCACTATTTCTTGTAGAGTTATACATTCAAAAATGATAAACTTTCTATTTGTTAGATGTATGTTTTGTTGATCATCATTTACAGTTTATTGGCAGTTTTTCTTCTTGTTCATGCTAGACTAAGCTTTTGTGTTTTCACTGCTTTATATCTCTTCTAAATAATTGAACCACAGTCCCAAACATTAATATATTATACAAATTAATATATTATACAAATTGATTAGTTGATTTTCATAGCATTGCTCAAACAAACATTAATATATTGTTTGGCTATCTTGAATATATTGAGTTTGCCATTCTTGTTTTAGGTTGGAGCCTTACGATGGCCATAGAAAAATCATAGAAAGCATTACTCGGTACTTCCCCGAGGCTTTCAAGACGTTTAGAAGTGCACCTCAAAGTATGAGGGATATTTGGTTTAACGAATACAAGGTAAATTACATTATAACTGCAATTGTGACATGGGTTCTTACTTGTGTTTACTAATTAAAATTTGTTTTATCAAAGAAATCTTGCAAATGGAATCCAGAAGATGAAGCAACCATCAGGAAAATATATGAGAAAAGTGCTGCCAAAAGACTTTCCGACACATTGAGCCAAGTGCGTGCCAATTTGAGAGATGGTAAATCACCACCGAAATGGATGTCTGATGCGGTTCTAGCTCAGTATCAAACCCTTTGGGATAATGCTGATTTCAAAAGGCTATTCGAGAAGAACAAGAAAAATAGAAATACAGATTGTGGTGGAATGGGACCCTTGTTGCATACTGGAGGTTCAATCCCAATGACTGAGCACAGACGAAGATTAGTAAGACATTTAATAATTAATATCTAAATGTAATTTAAAGTTTAATAACAACATTAATGTTTGGTTTATTGATGTTGGATAGAAAGAGAAGCTCGGAGAGGAGCCATCACACGCAGCTTTGTTTCAAGCTACACATAAACGTAAAAACATCGATAACTTTGTGTGCAAAAAAGCTCAACATGTCATGGTAAGAATTTTAATTCCTATATAATGAAAAATAATTTAGTTTTATTGTTTGGCTATCTTGAATGTTTGCTTTTATTTTTGATTAGTCGAAATGTTGGTTGTAGTTGAAATATTGAATGGAAGTATCCTTCCAGTTTGGGAATTAAACTGATTTATTGATGTTCGCTTTAATTCCTATTCAATGAAAGTTAAATTGATTTTATTGCTTGACTATCTTAAATGTTTGTTTCTATTTGTGATTAGTCAAAATGTCAAATACTGAATGCAGTTGAAATATTGAATGAAAATAACTTGATTCCTACCAGTTTGGAAATTAAAATGGGAACCAGTTTACTGGCGTAAACTGATTCCCCAGTTTACTGGCGTAAACTGATTCCCCAGTTTACTGCAAACTGGTCCCCAGTTTACTGGATTGTAAGTAAACTAGTTAACCAGTTTACTTAATCCAGTAAACTGGTAAACTGGGAACCAGTTTATTTCCTGCTGGAAGTAAACTGGAAATTTTCCAGTTTACTTCCAAGAAGAAGTAAACTGGTTCCCGCCAGATTAATTTCAAGAATTAAATTGATGGGAACCAATTTATGGGAATTATTTTCAGAGAACTTGAATCTTTTCATTAAAACAAAAATTTACTGAAAAATTTCAGTTTGCTAAAAAATTAGTGAGTTGAATTTTTATTTTTATTTTAGTTTACTGAAAAAATTAAAATTCATTCCAGTAAACTACATACTGTTGTTAAATTTTAGTACAAGTTGTTTCTATTGTTATTTCATATTTGACAATTGGGATTCTAATTTTAATGGCTATCAATCTAGGAAATTGTAACTCAAAAGCAGCAAACTCAACCCGAACTTGATCAATCAATTGTTTGGTATGAAGCAACAGGTGGTCTCAAGAAGGGAGGTTATGTGTTTGGGTTTGGATCGGATACCCCACACTACTTTCCCGAGGTGACGACGCAAAAGAAGTCAACATATGGAGGATCATCCTCACATGTAGCTTGTGATGAAAGAATTGGACAATTAGAGAAAACTAAAGACGAGATTCTTGAGCAAAATAAGATAATTATCGAGTTGCTACGTCGTGCACATCCGGAGTTGTTACAATCTATTACTCATGCAGTTGATAGCAATCAAGGTAGTGATATTGGGTTAGATAATCTCAATGTGAATGATGATACACACTACAAGAAATCTTTCATTTACCGACGAAAATTTTAACGACGCTCTGAAAAACGTCACTAAATATAACAATTCGCGACATTATATTAAATAACGTCACTATATATTTTGGTAGAGACAATAAAATCTTTTGTAATATTTTCTGACGAAATATAATATATTTCGTCAGTAAAAATTTAGAATCAATGACGTTTTATAATAAATGTCCCTAAATGTTTTATTTGAAAAATCATTTTTAGCATAAAACGTCACGAAAAATGAAAATATTGTGCGGGAAAGTTTTTATCCTTTGGCGCCATTAAGAAGAAAAAAATGTGTCTAATAATTTCACTACACTACCAGTACAGCTTTCCATAATCTCCCTACACTACCATTTGGGTGAAGAACGTTTTGATAGCTGTTTTCGTAGCAGCAGTCCGGCAGTATCATTGGCACCGCTCCGAGACACACTGTCAATTCCACTACGACCGCTCTGTGACACCACCGCCGATTCCACTGCAAGAAGATCGTAGTTTCCACAGCAGCATCGCACTCTGCGTCTCTGGTTTTCTCCTCCTCTCACTACACTACGGTACAATGTAATTTTTTCTTCTTCTAATGTCGCTATTTCATCATAATACCTAGCCTTCATCTCTGCAAAATCCCAGTGGAAGTCTTCCAAAGGACCCAAGCTTACAAGAGAAGATTCATTTCCAGGTAAATACAAACCCTAATCAACTAATCTCCACCCAAGCATTCATGTATAAACTCTATTTTTGGTATCATTTGGGTGATTTTTGCTCTCATGAGTTATAATAGGATAGCTTTCTCTCTAGCTTTTTTTTATTTACTTTTTTGTGATTTATTTTTTTATTATATATATTTAAATTTATTAGGAATTATTCATATTTAAGTGAGGGGTTTAGAAATAAACATAATAATCTAGGGTATTGATGCAACCTGCAGTTTTGGCTGCAAGATGTAGCAGATTTGGGGGTGGGATTTGGGTTTTTTCAAGTGGTTTTTGATGTGAGGTTAGGGGATGATGTTGCAAGGATTAGCTGCTGCAGTTTTGGGGTGGCTGTAGGATATAGCTAGCTGCAATCTGCTGTAATCTCTGCAGATATGCATCAAGCTTGAATGTGGATTGCTTGTTGGTTTTGATTGATGATGGATATTGAGGTGTTTTGGTTTGGTTTGATGTTGGGTTTTGATGATGGTTTCAGCTTATTAAGGGGGAATGAGGCCTCTAAGAAGGCTTAAGAAGCAACAATTTGTTGTAGTTTCTGCAGGTTTTAGAGGAGGCAGCTAGTTTTTGCTTTGATAGATCTGGGTGTTGGTTTGGCATTTTTTGCAGGTGGCTTGAGGTGTAGCTACTTATTGGTTCTGGAGGAGGCAGCTAGTTTAGGCATATTTTGGAGATAGCTGTGATAGATCTAAGTATGATCTAGCTGCTAATAATTATTAGTCATTTCCTTTTACCATGATTATTAAATATGTGCATATATTTGTATATGGTTCTGACTTCTGGACTAGTGCATTTACTAGCTTGCTACCATTCATTACCATGGAAATAGATAGCTTGGTTTTGTTCACAGATTATTTGACCTTTTTAGTATTTTGACATTTTATTCCTTTGTTCTATTTTCTCCTTATAGTTTGCATATTGAATAATTAATATGTTCTGATTAGAATTTAAAGGTATTTTTCAGTATAGTTCTAATAAGAAGTGTAAGGTGTATTTACCTAAACTAGTTGACAACAGGAGTATTTCTGATGATTTAATTTACATATTTTGATTTTGCATTTATTATAATATTTTTCATCATGGGTCACCTTAAATCACTGTGGAGTTTGGAATACTTCAGGTTAAACTTGATGAATTTGTAAAGCCAGTAATGCAATTGCAGATTACAGAACTGATACTACATGAATTAGTGCAACAGATTTAGATGGAGTTACTTGTTCCTCAGCTGATGTACATGTAAATCTTGTTATTTGGGGTGTCCTAGATTTATGCCAAAAGATCACTCAAACTTTTTTTTTTTTTTTTTTTTGCATTCCTACAAAATCTTTAAAGAAGTTGTTATCTCACGGAAAGATATTAGTTGGCCACAGCTTATACAATGACCTTCGAGGTAAGCCAACTAGTCAAATCTTATAGTGTCCATTTTTGAATTATTTTAAGATGTTTTGGTCTATGCCAAGTGTTAATTCCTAGTATTGCTGCATACTAGCTAACACTAGTACCCGTACTAGAAGTTTTACTATTATTTTGCTAATGAGTATTATAGTTCAAATATAGATTGGTACACAGATCATCATCTAAGGAGAATTGGTAGAAAATTGACTTTCAACCCATAGTTTTTTAGATTACTGAAAATATTTATCAACACTTTAAAAGTTCACCCGAGAACGATTGCTGCAATATTTGAGCATAATGAAGTAATTTTAGGTGCATATTTGGCTTTTTGAGCATAATAAAGTAATTTTATAGTAAGATGTGATGCGGATATTTTTTAAATTTATCTTATCTCCTTATTTGGTAGCAGTATATACAGATGTTCTTCCTTGTCATTGTATGGTTAATTTTATTGATGTAATTTTTTACCTCACTTATGTCTGTATAAACCATGTTGATTAAATTCTCTGGAAATTGATACTCCTTTGCTCATCTCTATGTGGCAAATGTATTTCTTAGTTTTTAATCTTCTCTGCAATATAGTTTTACACTTATATTAACAGTGTTGGATGATATCTAACCATGATTTCATAGCTATCAAATTATGTCCATATCAAATGATATCATTGTCTGCTTTAATCTTTTAGCTATTTCCTATCACTTTCATCTTGATGTAATTGCATCTTATTTGGACTGAATTTATACTGTGAGTGTCAGTAGTATTGACAAGAAGTATTTTTGTTTGCCAGGTTCATCAAATTGCATGACAAGGTTGCTTCATGGACAAGGTCTTATTTGTCAATTGTCATATGAAGATATTTGCATATTTAACTTCATCTATTGTTAATTTGCTTATTCAGTTCCGGTAATTGGTAATTTGTAAATTGTAATCGAGGCTGACAGCACATTCCATGAAGAGTACAGGTTGAAAAAGGGGGTTAATCTTCTTCCTTATGCTACCTGGATCAGGAATGAAACCTTTTTTTTTTTTAGATAAGTTGAGAGCCAAGCAAGAACAGAGAGGAGAGGAGCAGAGGAATAGGGAGGATCCAGTATGCAGGTTCTTTCATTTTTCTGCAAGAATTTTTTCCTTCAAGTGTGATAATGTACCTTCTTAAACTTTTGTTAGCTTTGAGCTTGGAGTTGGATCTTAACAAGGCTACTTAATTATCTACAATATATGGAAATGATTCACTGCCGTGAGCTATGGGCTGCTTTTCATAATTGAAGGTTACTTTACTTGCCTAAGATCAATAATTGCTAAATGAGGTGTTTACTTTCTGAAAACCAGATGGTTTCTTTTCTTGACATGCTTGTGAATGGATTAACTATATGCAAGTGCGAAAGAGACCACTAACCAAAAAATAATTGACATGAAACTCATACCAACTCATTAAATTAATAGTTCATGAGACAAAGCTTAAGTTTTTGATTAATATATATGACATCATCGAGATTGGCAACTTGATCTACAAAAAGGTACATATTGCTATTGATTGAATACTTGATATCTAAAGTTTTATAGTGGTTTTCTACAGAAATATTTTCATAGACTTAGCAGCAGGTTTTATTTGTCTTTATAAAATTTCAATTTATGAGTTTAACATACTAGCTTTGGATTCTCTTTTAACATTTTGTTAGAACTTGTGGATGTAATGTTTAACATATGAAAATTTGATTTTTTTTAATGATGTTTGTCATAGTGAGAATACTTATTTTCCCTTTGCTACCCCAAGAAATGTTTTGTTCTAACAGGATCATATAGCATTTTGCAAAGCTAACTTTTGTTTTTATTATTATCGTCAAGGAATTGAAGTAGTTGAAGATCTTTTTGTATTCTTCAAAGTGTTCATAATTAAAGAATATAGAAAACTTTTCAAAGAGAATTAAAATTGTCTCATCCATTGCAGGCATTCATGAGAAGTTGGATACTTCTATATGTGGAGATTTTGCCATGAATTAGCTTGGATTTGGCCTTGTAGAGGTCTTCATGGGTATTCACCAAGTTTTGACAACTTAGCTAATGATCTCAAGGGGCATAGCAACATTTGAAGGTACAACCAAAGTTTAGACTTTTATTTATCATTTCTTTGCTATATAAATTTTGGTTTTGGGGAGTATACTACTGGAATAGAAATTGATTACATGTTATAAGTAACTAAATGGAATATTAGCAAGAAAAGTTATGTGAGAAATTAAATATAATCACAAGAAAGTATAAAGAGATGTAAATTAACTATTTGATTGGGTTGAAATATATAGTTTTGAATAATTTATTACTCATGCTTGATAAATATTTATGTTTTTTAGTGACAGGGAATTATTGTAGTGTACACAATCTCCAGTGTAATCTTAGTACTTGTTAGAACTTGTGATTCTAATGTAGAAATATTTAGAATTGTGAAGTAGCTACTACTTTTTGAAATGTAAAGTAGCTACTACATTTTGAAACTTAAAGTGGCTACTACCTTTTGAAACTTAAAGTGGCTACTACTTTTGAAATGTAAAGTTATATTTTGTAATTAAATTGCTAGTTTTTTGTGATGTTACATCATTATAAAAGTATTATTATTTGTATTAAAAGTATTTTTACAGGTTAATGAATAGCAGTGAAATGCTTTATTTTTTTAAAATTATTTTTTGATATTTGGTGGTCGAAATTGGTCGGAAAGATCTATTCTCTATAAATACTAACAATTTCCGACCACCTAGGTGGTCGGAAATTCATAACAACCAACTTTTGAACTCGTCGGAAAATTTTACGACGTCGCTATTATATGGACGGTATTTTCGTCCACCGGATGAAATAGACGGAAATACCAACGAGCATTTTTCCGGACCCTAAAAGTGGTCGGAAAGTTGGTCGGAACAGTGGTTTCCGACCGGATTTTAGGAGTTTCAAATTTGCTGATTTCCAACAGTGCGACTAAGAGCTATGGCTGGAGGTTAGTACAATCCTTATTATTGCACTAGTTTTTCACGCGCATTGCGCAAATGAGATGATGCCAAATTTTTATTTTTAAATAAGTATTTCAAAGTATATCAATGCAATATTATATAGGAGATATTCATGCATATGTAATTGGATTTTGAATTTGTTTATTTAAATCGGTAATTCAAAGCTTATGAATGCAAGATAATATATGAGAGATTGATTATAATTGTCCCTAAAATAAATGTTTGCAATTTTGTAAAAACGCTAATCTAAATATTTATTTTAAAAATGATAGTATAAATAAATGTTATATATAAAGTAATGACTATTTTTTTGATAATGAATATTGTTTTTTAAATAAAAGCATTGTAGACATCGAATCATAAATTAAAGAAATGCATATGTATTATTTTTTTGTTCTAGTTACTAATTTATTTAATTTAATAAGAGTAATAAAGTGAGATATTTATTTTTGAATAATATACTTAACATATTCGTAGTATATGTTCAACAATATACCTAACTTTGATTGAGATGAGGTTCAAGCATAAGACCTTTCTTATAGAAATTATTGGGTAAGTTAAGAAGTTAACGGAATATTAACGGAGAAGAGAATATTTAACGGAAAATTTAACGGATAGTCATATAATTAAGGATAAATTAGGAAATTTCAAAGAAAAATATAAATCTAAACAATCTGAACCATCCATTTGATTAATAATTTGATTGTCATTTTTTCTGCCCATTATAAGCCTAACTCTTTTTGGCTCTTATTAGTATAATAGATATTACGTTACTATGTGATGGTGTAAATGTAAACGGTGGTACGGATTTACACCACGTATGTTTGATTGTGTATGATGTAGTGTATGGAGTGTGTATGCATGAATGTAGGGAGAGGGGGAAAGGAGGCCATGGCTTCCTTCCGATAAGGGGCTAAAGGATCAAATGATTCAGAATGCCATTACAGTGGAGGGTCAGATCCTTTATATAGGAATAGGACCTGACCCTTAAGGAATATAATATTCCCCAAAGGTCACTTGCCCTTTAACAATTTCTAAGGGACACCCGACCTTTTAGGGTACAATAATACACAGACTATACATTATATTTCTACAGTAGTCCCTGGGGGTATTTACCCATCACAAGTCCCCCACTTCTTGAATCTGCGAGAGTCGTCAGGTTCGAGAAGTAAAATGTGCTCCGGGCCATCAACTTGTTACAAGCAAAGTCTCCCCGGTCTGAATGCCTTAATAGTCTGTGACGAGCCCCTCAAGTTTGAGTTGAGCATGAGGGGCGTGATTTACGCGGGTTACCTCGTTAAAAACCTTAGACTAAGAAAAACCCTATGGGAAAAAACCTAGCTAAGGGAAAAAGAGTACAACCGGCAGCGTAATCATTAAAGACTATTAAGGGTTTGTCTTGGTTGTTTATGCAGCTTTGATCAGCTTTTCTCGGTTGAATCTTGAGTGATTCTTCATGCCCGAGAGTTTAGAAATTCATCATCCTGCAAAAAATAAGACAAAAATATGCATGTAATGCATGTCTATCCTGATATGCAAATCCTAATAAGTTAGTTCCTAACTCCACTTCTATAACTAAAAATGAACCCTCACTCCGAGGGATACCTAACGACTTAATGCACCACTTTGGGGCTGTGCGGGCACCCAAAGCCACTATATTGCGCAAGATTTTTTGTGCCAAAGGCATCGTTTTTACCGAGCTGGTGCTTTGACGACCATAGGGGTCTCATCGCTGAGGAGCGGGATTTTTATAATTATTTTTTTGCGACCACAATGGTCCATTTTTCTTTGTGCCAAGGGCATCTTTTTCACCAAGCCGGTATTTGGGCGACCTTTTTAGTCTCATCGCGGGAGCGCGGGATTTTATTTATTATATTTTTTTGCGACCACAATGGCCCTTTTGCGACCACAATGGTCCTTTTTCAAGTGCCATGACGAAGCATGTGCACAATCAACCGGGTAAATCCGTGCTGGTTGATCAAACCCCAAACGGAAGAGCCGGAGATTTTTCCAAGTGCCATGGCGAGGCATGGGCACACTCAACCGAACAAATCCGTGCAGGTCGGTCAAACCCCAAACGGAAGAATCGGAGAGTTTTACAAGAGTCTCCTTACAAAGAAATTAGGATACAAAAATATATCATTTCTAATAAGGGACTACAATCTTCATCTTCAACTTCTTGATCTTCGTTGGAGTCTTCATCTTCAATAATCTCCACCTTGGAGTCTTCATCTTCAATAATTTTCGTAAGAGCTGGTGGTAAAAATATGTTGGGGAAATATCACAATATACAATGTCATAGTGTGGACTATAATAAGCCAGCTCACCATATATTTTAATATATGTAGTGGTGGGTGTAATATATGTGTAGTGGCATGTCGAGGGTGGCAGTGGAGTATTGCTAGGAGGGACCGAAAATCTTCTTCATTGACCAGTATTCCATCTTTCCCATAATTCTTTTTACTGCTTTTCCCTAATTCACCCACCATCTTTTAATTTTTCTTTGTTTTACTGCACAGCAACCAACAGCCGAAAGTGGCTGTCCCATTTTTTTTCTTTTGTCTTATTATCCCACCTTTTCTTGTTTTTGTCCCAGCCATCATACATGATAATAATAAAAAATAAATATGAAAAAAGATGGCTTGAGTCTATGCGGACACCACACCCCTTTTCCCGGAGTTGCTGCAGGTCTACGAAGGCGGATGCTGCGGTGGTGTGCGATGTCGTTGAGGTGGCAATGGTAGTCGCTTTTTCTTAATTCGGCCGGTGGCGAGGGAGCAAGCGGCGGTGTCTGGCGGTGTTTCTTGATCTTGGCCGAGGATTGATGCCAGTTACGATGGACTGCGGCGTCGAGCGGGAGGAAAGTGAACACGAGGCTGGGGGAGTTTTTGTAGCGACGATTGCGGTGATTGGTGACAGCATGATTAGCAATGGTGGCAACCGGACGTCTCCGGTGTCAGCACTGCTGTTATGAAAGTGAGCTGCCCACTTTTCTTTTTTTCTTCCGTTTTGCTTCAGCCGACAACCCCTTCCACTTTCTTTTTATTTTACTCCTTTTTCCCTTACTTTTGCCACTTTTTCTTTATTTCTTTTCCATCTTTTGTTTTTGTCTTTCTCTCTTTTCCGTGAAACACACTCAAACCACCCATTCTAAAACCAATCACTTCCTTTACTTTTTGTTTTTTCTTCCCACTTTCTCCCAATACTTTCACACTTCCCCATGCTATTCCCTTTGTAATTTCTTCCATTTACATGCAAAACATCTACTTAAAATATTCCCATGACATCGGGCAGCAAAAACAACAGTAAAATATTCCAATGTTTTCAGAAAGATGTTGCAATGTAGAGCCATCTGATGTAGTAGATTTCTACGTCAGACAATCGGATGAACTGGGGTTCAAAGTGGCGGTACCAGCAGGGTGCAGCTGGATCCTGGATTGGCGACCGACAATTGAATTCGGAGTGCATGACTGATGACTGGAAATTTTCGCGTGAGAGTAGTGAGGTAAGGGAAGAAGAAATGGCTTGTGGCCAGAGGTTGTACGCTGGAGTTGCTGCCTGTTTGTTGAATACGGCGGAGCTTATTTGTTTGGCATCAGTTGAGGTTGCTTTGGTGGTCGAGAGAAGAAGAGGAATAATGGAAGTGGTCTTCTTCTCCCTTGCCGATCTGCTACGTTGATAGTGATTGTTGTTGGCGGCATGAGGTTGCAGTGATGGATGTGGCGTTGACAACTCAAGTGCCGGTGGCGGTCATGGTAGATCGGCTACCCCAATTTTTTTATAATAATAATAATAAGGCAGAGCCTTACTTTTCATCATCTTTAACCTCTGTTTTTTTTTTGAGAGAGAGGAAAAGACCGGAGAATCCATCTCCGCTGTCAACGGTGCATCACTGCAGGAAGAAGATAGATCGTCGTTCGTCGTCGTCGACTTCGCCAGTCAACTAGAAGAACTACCATATCGCTGCAGCTGTTGGAAACCTTTAATGCCCAGATCGAGGTCGCGGGTAGGCGGTGACGATGTATGCGAAGTGCTAGCGTTCCCGTACTAGAGGCCATCGACGTGTACGTCGGTGGAGGTGGTTGAGTTGGAAATGATGGTCGTGCCGCGGCAAGCGAACGGCGGGGTCGAACAGGTTTGTAGTATTGAAAATAATGATCATGACGATGATGAAGTTATTTTTGCCTAGGCTTGAGCAGGAGAACGACTTCTTGACGCGTTGAGCGCATGCCGTAGGCGATGCAGTATCGGAATATCATTTTTGACGCATCGATGAACTTTTCTTCCCTTTTCAGCTATGGTCGCTGGTGTTTGATTTGTAACTCGTTTTTTGTTGTTGATGAGGATCATGACGATGATTATCATGATTGGGATGGCGGCGGTGGAACACTGTACGACCAAGATGATGGCGAAGCGCTGTATTTTCCGGTAAGCCGCGACACGGCGGCAGTGAGTTGTGACGGTGATGAGGATTGTGAATACCATCCGGTTGATTAGAGGAACACGGCATTTCGTCGCATTCCCCACGGACGGCGCCAATGATGGTGTAAATGTAAACGGTGGTACGGATTTACACCACGTATGTTTGATTGTGTATGATGTAGTGTATGGAGTGTGTATGCATGAATGTAGGGAGAGGGGGAAAGGAGGCCATGGCTTCCTTCCGATAAGGGGCTAAAGGATCAAATGATTCAGAATGCCATTACAGTGGAGGGTCAGATCCTTTATATAGGAATAGGACCTGACCCTTCAGGAATATAATATTCCCCAAAGGTCACTTGCCCTTTAACAATTTCTAAGGGACACCCGACCTTTTAGGGTACAATAATACACGGACTATACATTATATTTCTACAGTAGTCCCTGGGGGTATTTACCCATCACTATGTGATAAATTAAGTCTAACAGCTAAGTCAAGCAATTCAACAATAATCTTGCTTCTCAAGCCATTTACTAGGCCACTGCTCATTCTACCTAGGAATTAAATTCCCTTTTATATTTACAGATCTGTATAAGATCTAGGAGTTGTAACCCACTCACTAGCACCTTTTGACTGTTTTGAGCCCAAGGGTCCTGTCCGCTGTTCATAGCTCAACAATGCATCATACAACCAAGTAGGCTTTACCACAGAAATAGCAAAACACTCACCCTCATTCTCAGTTCTTCTTGATGTGGCATCAAGAGCTTTGTTATCAATTCCCTTCTTATACTGTATATTGTAATCCAATCCGAGGAGTATGGTGAGTTCTTTTTACTTAATTACATTAGTCACTTTTTGTTCTAGTAGGTATTTAAACTATGATAGTCAGTCCTAATCACAAATTTTCTCCCTTATAGATAAGGTCTCCATTTATCCACAATATTTATAATTGGCAAATACTCTTTCTCAATGTATTGACATGCCAATACCTTGGAACTTGCATCTGCTTCCACTACAAACTTTATGTTAAAATACGGTATGGCTAAGACAAGTGCAGCACAAATTAAAGAACAACCTTTAGCTATTAAAAAGACTTTTAAGACTCAATATTCCATTGGAATGCATTATTTAAAGTAGTCAGAGTCAATGACTTACTCATTTCCCCATAACCCTTGATAAATCTCTTGTAATACCCTGCAAGTCCCAAAAATCTTCAACTCTTCTTAACAGTGTTTGGTACAGGACATGATTTGATTGCCTCCACTTTAGTAGAGTTAGTGGTTAACGTTAACCCCTTAGGCTATCCATATCCCAAAAATTTCTCTCACTTTCTAAAATGAGTCCCACCTCCACATCATCAAATTTATAAATTTTCTACTATTCATTCTACATCCCTGCAAATTTGACAATTTTAAAAAATGGGGTCTACTTTCAATTTATATTATATATATAATAATAAAATAATAAAAAAGAAAATAAAAAAGTAAAAAAATAATAATTTAAGGCAGCTTTTGCTGCCTTTGGCAGCAAAAGCTGCCGAAATAGTACAAAGATGTCAGTCTTGCAAGCTTTAATTAGAAAGCTTGCAAGACACATGGATAAAAAAAAACAAAAAAATAAACAAAATTCTACATATCAATGCCACCTCACCTAGCAAGTCTTTCACTTGCTAGGATGAGGACAGCCTTAGTAGTGATAAACTGTCCCAAATACTCCACTCTAGGTTGCCAAAAGAAACATTTAGGGGTTGTTTAGTAACTTGGAAAAATGGAGGATTTTCCAAAAAAATGGAGAATTGAAGAAGTGGAAAAAGAAAAATGGGAGGTGTTGTTTACTAAATCTATTCTTCCAAAGTGTAATTCATCTCATTTCTCCATCTTTCTTAAGGAATTTGGAGAGAGCCAAATTTGAGTTCTCCAACTTGGAGGAATGGAAAAAAAACGGGTGAACAGTACTCGCCATGTTAAGCTCCCAGGTTCGACTCCTGCTATGCGCGGATTTCTTCAACCTTTCGCTTCACTTTTTGTACCGGGCACCTTGCTCCCAAAAACCGGTTCGAGGACCGTAGTGGGCACCTTGCTCCCACAAATCGGTTTGAGGACCGTAACGGGCACCTTGCTCCCTCGATGGGCACAATACACCGAAAAAAATCGGTCCGAGGACCATAAACGGGTACCTTGCTCCCATAGTGGGCACCTTGCTCCCATAAAGATCGGTCCGAGGACCATAAACGGGCACCTTGCTCCCACAAAGATCGGCCTAAGGACCATAAACGGGCACCTTGCTCCCACAAAGATCGCCCCAAGGACCATAAATGGGCACCTTGCTCCCGTAGTGAGGACCATAAACCCAAAAAGATTGGTCCGATGACCATAAACAGGCACCCTTGCTCCCGTAGTGGGCACCTTGATCCCACAAAGATCGGTCCGAGGTTTTTAACGAAGCAACCAGCGTAAGTCCCGGACCGTAAGGCCAATCTTCCAGCCCGAACCCTTCCTCATTGACTTAATGTTAGAGCACGGACTGGGGGGCCTACTTGATAGGGAATATACCCTGGTCTTACTTCCCTATACGGCCACGCTCTCGTTTTGTAGTCGGGTCGAGGTCAAACGGTTCGGGTTAAGGTCAAAGTCATCGAGTCAACTTTTGGGTCTATATAAAGGACTTAGTCCTTCAATTAAAGGACTTTTTTCCCCTCTTCATTCTCTCTCTAAATAACAGCCAAGAGGAACTCTCTCTAGTCTGAGCTTTATTGAAGAGTAATATACAGGAGAGATTCTGGGCCTAAATTCTCCCATTTTACTTCATGCTTTACATACATTGCTATACACATGAGTACAAGATGGAATTAAACTCTATCAATTATGACTTTGTATCCTAGTCCTCCTGTGATTCCTACCGTGTATATATTTTGAAGTAATCTATAATTTTGCAATTAATCAATTCATTCAGTTTTCATATGGTATCAACTAGCTAGGGTTTCTCGTTTCCATTGATAATCATGCTTCCGCTCTTGATGAATCTATTGGTTCCTTTTAACGGAAAGGATCGTCTCAGATGTTTCCATTACGTACATCTTCGGTCTCTATGGCCGTAAATTCCTTATCCACCGCTCATCACTTTATCAATATCAAATTAACACACAAGAACTTCTTGTTTTGGAAAACTCAAGTTATTCCTTTCCAGCGTGGGCATGCTCTGATGGGGTTTATTGATGGTAGAGGGTTTCAGCGACGCCAACTCCCCCCCCCCACCCGAACCCAACTTACGCAACGTGGATGCTGATATCTTCTCTCTCGGGGGAGGTCATGTATCTCACCGTTGTGGGACTTTGTCGAACAATCCTTGGCGTCGTCGTCTCGTGTTTGGTCACTACATCTCCTCGGTCAGCTCCAGTCACTCCAGCAAGGTGACTCTTCCGTTGTCGATTACATTGGCATGCGCAGGTGCTAATTGAGGACTTCGCACTCGCCGACCGACCGGTTTCCCTCGACGAGTAGAATCTCTACTTCTTTAGGGGGCTCCGACCGGAATTTCGCTCGTTGACAGCTTCTCTCACTTTTCACGACTAGCTTGTAACGCTCCACGAATTGGTAGATTTTCTTGGAGCTCAAGAATGTATTACGGGCGATGATTATGTTGTTCTAGGTGGTTCCATGCAAGCACTGACGATGCTTGCTCAGGTCAGGCGTGACGTTCCGACCATTCGGGTGGAGGAGGGCAAGGCTGTACCGGGCAAAGTTGAGGCGGTATGCAGCGCAGTGGTGGCAAAGGATAGTGCGGTCATGGGAATGGTTGGCAACCGAAGTGTCAGATTTGTGGTGTTGTAAGTCATACTGTTGTCACTTGTTACAATGAATATTCCAGTGATCCTTCTCTCAGGCGCATTTGGTATACCAGGATGGTACTTCTTATTTTAATCCTAGTTCTCATACATGGTTTCCGGACATTGGAGCCACGAATCATGCTACTCTAGAGATAGCTGCGCCGACTTCAGAGGAGTACACTGGTAATGACACACTACATGTCGGTGATGGTATGCACTTATCTATTAGTTGTGTTGGTCATGCTTCCTTTAATACCCCTTCTAGGTCGTTTAGGCTGTCTAATATATTACATGTTCCTGGTTTGTCTACCTCTTTACTGTCTATTTAGCGTTTTGCATCAAATAATAAAGTATTCTTTGAGTTTCATCCCTCTTTTTTTGTTGTGAAGGATATCGCTACCAAAGCGGTGCTACTATAGGGCAGTAGTTCTGGTGGATTATACACTTTGCCTGTTCCACGTTCGTCACCTTCTGTGTTTCTCTCTACTTGTGTTTCTGCTTCGATTTGGCACGATCATTTGAGTCATCCACATCAGCGTGTTCTTAGTCGTGTCCTTCGGTGATGTTTAGTTAGTGGGTATAGTTTTTTTATTCATTGTAATTCTCGTTTATGTTCTGTGTGTCAATTGAGGAAATTTGCGCGTTTTCCTTTGCCACGTGTTGAGTCTACTAGTTCAGATATTCTTGAGTTAGTTTATATTGATATTTGGGGTCAAGCTCCTCTTTTCTCGTCTAGTGGATATCGTTACTTTGTTATTTTCGTGAATGATTACTCTCGTTACACTTGGTATTTTTCTATGAGGTTAAAATATGACCTTTATGCCATTTTTTTTATTACTTTCGTGTTATGGTTGAGCGTTATTTTTCTCACAAAATAAAATCCATCTAGTCTTATCTAGGTGTTGAGTACAAAAAATTACATTCCTTATTTTTGCAACTAGGCATTAATCATAGACAGTCTTGCGTATACACTCATGAGCAAAATGGTCGTGTTGAAAGGCGACATAGGCATATGGTTGAGATTGGGCTAACTCTTATAGCTCATGCCTTTGTTTCTTCTCGGTTTTGGAATTTTGCTTTTGAGACTGATATTTATCTTATCAATAGAATGCCATCTAGTGTCTTGAAAAACTCCAGTCCTCACTTTGTGTTGCACAAGTCTCAATAATCCTACTCTTTTATTCGTGTTTTTGGTTGTTTATGTTATCATCACCTAAGGTCATGTAAACGCCATTATAATGAGCTACATGTCCTAACCGTGTGTCTTCTTAGGTTATCCTGATACTTTTCAGGGGTATAGGTGCATGGAATTACACACTAATAAGATATATGTCTGTAGGCATGTACGATTTGATGAGGTAGTTTTTCCCTTTGCTACTAAGAATGTTTTGCAGGCACCTTTAGGTCCTTAGCTTCGTCCTTGGGCTGAATTTTCTTTGCAACCTTATTCTGCTCCATCTACTATAGTGGTACCTGTCTCACCCTCTACCGTGCAACTTGCTCCATCAGCCCCTGTTGTTGCTTCTATGTGACCCGGTGTATCGAGACCAACGACAAGGACTCACGCCATGACTACTAGGAGTCGGCCTCGTGCTCCTCCTACAGTTTTAACTGCTCAGGTGTTCCTTTCTAATCCTACTTGTTATATGCATACAGTCAAGTATCCAGAATGGCATGAGGCCATAGACCAGAAATTCAATGTTTTTCTACAGAATTAAACGTGGTGTCTAGTCCCTCTTTGTCTTGATATGAATGTTATTAGTTGTAAGTGGGTTTTTTACAAGAAGAGGAAAGTTGATATATAGTTCAATTGAGCGGCACAAGGCTTGGTTAGTAGCAAAAGGGTTCAATTAGGTTCTGCTTCAACACTTTTTTGATACAGTCAGCCCAGTGGTGAAACCCACAACTGTTAGGTTACTTCTCTCTTTGGCTTTATCTTCTGGCTTGGTTATTAGATAGCTTGATGTACACAATGCCTTTTTGAATGGTAACTTAACTGGGACTGTTTATATGCGTCAACCACCTGGATATATTGATACATAGTTCCCTAGTCATGTTTGCTTGTTGAAACGTTCTTTGTATGGTCTAAAACAGATGCCTAGAGCTTGGTTTAATCACCTACACATATTCTTGCTATCAGTAGGTTTTAAGGCTTCTAATACATATGTTTCATTATTCTATTATTCACAAGATTCTACTTATGCTTATCTGTTGGTTTATGTTGATGATATACTTGTAATTGGTAGTGATCAGAATCTAGTTGGTATATTACTGGCTAAACTGTCTACTGCATTTAAGAATAGGGATCTTGGTGAACCTGATTTTTTTTTCATGGGATTGAAACACTTAAATATGGTGATGGTATGCTACATTCTCAGCAAAGATATATGACAGATATTTTAAAGCGTGCTGGTATGTTAGATTGTAAACCTCTAGCCACTCCGATTTCTATTTCAAAATCTATACCTCCTAGCACAGATTTTTATGATGATCCTACTCAGTACAGGAGTTTGGCTGATCCTATTCGCGCGTCTTGATCTATACTTTACTGTGAATAAACTCTGTCAGCACATGCATGCTCCTACAGTTTTACATTGGGTTCAACTAAAATGCATACTAAGGTATGTCAAGGGTACTATTACTTATGGCTTGCATATAAGAAAGTCAGTGACAAATGATATTCATTCTTTTTTTGACTCTAACTGGGTTGGTTGTCCTGAGGATCGTAAGTCAATTAGTGGTTATGCTGTGTTTCTTAGGTCCAATCTTTTATCTTGGGTTTGTTAGAAGCAAAGGACTGTGGCTAGATCTTCTACTGAAGCTGAATACAAGGCTCTCGCAGATGTCTTTACTGAGGTAATCTGGATTCCATCTCTGTTACGTGAGATCAGTGTTCCTAATATTCCTGTGCCTAAATTGTGGTGTGACAATCTTGTGCTAGTATGTGTGTAAATATGATTTTTCATGCCCGCACTAAACATGTGGATATTGATTATCATTTCATTAGAGACAGAGTTGTTTCTGGTGATATTCAAGTAAACTTTATTTAAACTAAAGATCAAATTGCTGATATTTTTTCACTAAAGCTCTGCCTAGTCTCATGTTTTCTTTTTTTAGACACAAGCTACATGTTACTAGTTTACCATGTGCTTGAGAGAGAGTATTAAAATTATATATTTGAGTTAGATTATGACTTTGTATCCTAGTCCCTTGTAATTCTCGTGTATATATTCTGATGTAATATGTAACTTTGCAATTGATCAATTCATTCAGTTTTCATCATAACAATATTCATTCCTAATTTATCCTTGGCAAGATAACGTATTTACAGTTTTGTAGAGAAACCTGCTGATCTGATACAATAGGGAAAAAGAGATCTAACATTGAAATTGAAGCTTTTAACATATACATATATCAAGCTTGTACACAATCACACCCTTCAATTACAAATTAAAGAGGCCATGCAGTTTCAGTTTACACTGAACCTCTCTCCCTCTCTTAAAAAAAAAAAAACCTTTGTACATAATGGAAATATTCTGATATGCAATGATAGAATATTTAATTTATGCCTAAAGTGAGTAGATCCTTTGTGCGCACCGGCATTTGGTCATATCTGATGAGTCACTGAGTTACCGTGATTTACTTCATCTCATACAGAGACGGAGCCACCCTGGGGGGAGTGGGGGCAGCTGCCCCCACTCACCCCACCCCCACCCCCTATATAGCCTTTGTATGTATATATGTATGTATAGTACAAGTTTTATATATAAATATATAAAAACAGATGAAATCAACATATGATAAGTTTGCAGAGATGGTAAGTGTGCGGTTTTGCATGTCAAATGACAAGGGTTCGAATCCTAAGTGCTGCATCCTCTGTAGCTTGTTTTCAACACTGCCTCCTTAGCCTTTTAATTTTGTTTTCAACACTGCCTTAGCCTCCTAAGCCTTTTAATTGTATGTGTATATATATATATATATATATATATATATATATATATATATAATAAAATGTATAATTTATAATGTGTTTCATATTTGAATTATTTTATCAAATTAATTATTTACATTTATCAGCTTATTAAAAAGTTAATTTTACCAAACACTTTTAAGCATAACAACTCGCTTATTAAAAAGTTAATTTTACCAAACACTTTTAAGCTTAACAACTCTTTAGATTTCAGCTTGAAACTTATAGCTTTTCAGTTTTAAACTACTTTTCAGCTTTCAACTACATTTTTAGCTAGTTTTGCCAAACATAGCCATAGTGTTATGAATATTTTTATAAAATTTTGATGCGTTTTATTTTTCGTCTATATTCAACAATATTTATAATGTATTTTGTAATTTAACAATTTATTCATATTTGATATTTGTATTTGAATATTGTGTTTAAACATTTTTAATTTAGTCTACATTTGCTTCTTCGCCCCCCCTCAAAATAAATCCTGGATACGTCACTGATCTCATATGCTCTATCTAGCCGGAGTGTAGGAGACCTTGGTTTGGGGCGGATTTAACTTTTTGGTAGAAGAATATTTAATTTATTATTGAGTGAGAATTAGGACAATGATGTGGAGTTGAGTTGGTGTGAAGGTTTTTGTTGTGCGAGGAATTGGACAGCGGTGGCGAGTCGTGAGAGGATGACCTTTGAGATTTGTAGTTATAGGAAGATGAAAATTTGGGTTGTTTGTTCTTCCTTCTGGTGGGATATGATGAACAAGGGATGA